>JAVVLW010003635.1:87500-200000 GCA_034401795.1 Chaetoderma sp. LZ-2023a
AGGCAGCAAAAGCTTCCAGTCAAAGTAACTTCAACACATTCAACAACACGTCGCCTTAAATTGTTCAGGATTGTTCGATCTTTGTCCACATAGTGTCATGAAATTATATCTGAATATATATTGTGATATACACTGTGTACCCCACACCACAATTGATGAAACCAATCGGTTGCTCAAGTATTGCCGTCATAGTAATTACGTCACGGGTACGCTGATGTCACAATCAAAATATGCAATGAATGGCGTATCTAAGTCCATCATGTGTACGAATTGTATGTCTTTACTACTTAATAAACATTCCGCCGAATAATTTGAAACTAATTTGACTGGGCGCTGTTGCAACAGCGCCCAGTCACAATTGGTTTCAAAATGTTCAACAGGTTAGCTGCATAGGATCCATACAAATTGGGATAATGGGAATTCAGGATTCCAAATATATAAGTCGACCCCAACACGCAAACGCATAGGTGGAGCTTAGCTAGAGATGGGCGGGGCAGGGATTCATCCATTAAAACGCCTTCTAAACTAGAGTAGCTTTTCATATGCACAGTTAAACCTTTCTTAACTAACCACCTTATGGAACATAACTAGTGTCTCTTAATACAAACCAGTTGTCATGGGAAATGTATATTGGTGTTACTATTGTGTCGTGCTCATTTGATTTAAGATATGTATGTAGTTTCATTAGAAAAGCATTATTACATTTGTGCCCACAGTCTGAACAAATATGACGTCATTACAATAAAGAAATGATTGCATTTAAGTACATCAACAGGAAGGAACGTACGGGCGTATGGCGGATTGGACGAACAGATGAACAAACCAATCAACCAACCAACGAACTAACGGCTGATTGAGTGAAGTATTATTATTATTATTATTATTATTATTATTATTATTATTATTATTATTATTATTATTATTATTATTATTATTATTATTATTATTATTAACCAGATGTGATAAGATACACACTTACTAACATAATACATAATAGCTTGGAAATTGACCCAAATAATAATTGTGCAATTTAGCAATCGGTCTCTTTTATATCTAAATTACTAGCCAAAACCATATTTTCTATAGGTTATATCAATTTTCATAATTTTTCTCTGATTGACTTGACATTCAGTAGACGTATAACATCGTCCCACGTAGAGTTCATTACCTCTTTCATGCAACACACAACTTTTTTTAAATATTTGTTTTCAGAGTATTATTCCAATTTATATATTAGTAATAACGTTTCCCCTGTGGGTGGTATCTGAATTATGTGTCTCAAAGGGTTAAATAATTGGCCAGGCCTTACACCGCGGTATATAGGGGCCTACTGATCAGAATCTTGCGATTCTATCTCTAGTTTTATATTTACATCGACTAGGTTAAACTGCCATAAAACTGAATACGATGTTTAGCTTCCTGATGTTGGGTAAGTCTGTGTGCCCGTGTGTACGCGTGTCCTTGTGTGCTTTAGTTTAATCATTTTCACCGACAAATCCCTGAAAAAGCACATTCTTTACGATATAAAATGTAGTGTGTTGAACATTTTGAAATCAATTTGACTGGAAGCCGCGTGGGATTTAATTTATCCCTTTCGCCGACAAATCCGTGAAAAAATAAATTCTTTACAATATAAAATGTATTCTGTTGAATATGTTGAAATTAATTTGACTGCTTAAATTAATTTCAAAATATTCAAGTTTTCCTGCATGGTTGCCTTGAAAATGAAATATGGGGAATTCCTTGATGAAAGATATACACAATTTGAACTTCGTACCGTGGAATATTATTTCTCATATTGTTAAATGACATTTTAACCTTTTAACACCTGAAATTTCAGCGTCTAAGATAATTATAGAGGTAAGTTATTGAATATTTCCAAAGTAGTTCAACGGCAACCTGTTGCTGCCAGTAAAAGTAGTTTCAAATATTCAACAGATAATCTCAAATATTCCACAGAAGTCCGCCTAATTTGTCATCCATTAATGACTTGGTCACCCGCTGCTATTGGTAGCTTTACAACCATCTACTATGTGAGGTATATATTATATCTATAAATAGATATTTAACAGAATCGCGTTGCTTATCAATCAGGGAATGCTCGTATTTCTTTTAAAGTCAAATAACACAAATATATATAATTCTCGGAGATATTTTAAAACATTTGGCAGCCCGAAAAGCCTGCGTCGACTGCAAGGAAAGTTGGCATCAACAGACGATACGTTTCTCCCCATAATATGCAAAAATGGCGATACCAGGGCGATGATATCTTCGGATTTATCAGTAAAATGCGGATTGTTTTAGCAAGCCTCCAGATTTCCGGACATCCGAGTTTTTCATCCACATTTTAGTCAAATTGTGTGTAGACACGGTTATGCTAGTTAACTGTGCTAAAAAGGAAAACGTTTCAAACGTGTTGTTAAATTTGCAAACTGAATTATATTTATACCTTTGTAATTTGTAATAGACATGTTATGGTTTAAATTGATGATTTGTATGCATTTCTGCACGCTCACACATGTAAACGCTGGAAGGTCCAAATCGCGCGCTCGCGCGCTGTGTTTGAGAATGGTAACCGCGCGCTCTTGAGCTTAACCAAACTTTTTTTCTGGACAAAATATCATAACAATCTGGTCACATTGAGATACATTCACGTTTTGGTGCGCGTACACATTTCCTGAACAAAGGCAGACATGCAAATTCGACTGATTTCACAGGCGGACGTGAGGGTTTCAATCTGCCACTCACGTATCTGGCGTCATAATCAAATTATACCACATGTTAGACTACGTCACAATCAAAATGACATAGGTCCGCAACAAAAGTGGTGAAGTTCCAGCAGGAAAGTGTCTGACTGTGTATTTGGGAAAGTAACCGAAAGTGTTTGAACTGTGGACTGGGGAAGTAACCACTGGCAGACGTATGGTGAATGGAGGACGCAAGTTTCAGCTATACCTGTCCATCTCTAGCTATGCTCCACCCACGCTTTGCCCGTGTTAGGATCGATCGATCCTTGCACTCCTTCAATCTCAATTTCCAGAAAACGATGCGGGAAAGCTGCTGAATATTTTGAAACTAATTTGACTGGGTGCAGTTGCTGCCTATGGCAGCAGCGGCGCACAGGAAGATTCGTTTCAAAATTCCAATAGCGTGTTTATTAAATAGTAAAGATACAAAATCCGTATAACTTGACGGACTATTAATCGAGTATAACGGACTACATCGCGTCATTCATGATGTAATTGAGTATGACGTCAGCCTGCATGTGACATAGTTGATTATGACATCGTGTGCGGATTGACTGAGAAACATGATTCCTCAATTAATTGTCATTCGCATTCCTATTTATATAATTTGAGCTAGTCTTCATGGGAAGATGAATATCATAGAATTTTCGCGCACAAAATAATTTAAATTCATGCGGGTAAAGAAGCCAGGGTATAATCGCTTAGGAAACCAATGAATTTGATCAAATTTATAATTTATACAACTATAGTGTGTTCTAGAAAAATATCTAGAAAAAATGGACTATGTATCATTTACCATTTTCCTAATCCATATTTTCACAAATATTCAGTCAAATTTTGATATTGCACTGCACCCCGACACACTTTTCCTGCATGAGCCCCATTAACTGTGTCCCCATACTAGATAACTGACCAGATGTAACTTCATTAGAACCACTGCGGAGACTGTTTTGGTGGGTTTGACCATTAAAGGGTTTATCGTCATGAAAATACACGTATTTGTCGCTCAGTCAATCCCTATATTTGCAGGCCAAGAGAAAACTTCATTTACCCGTTTACAACTGGAATGACCAGCTTGATTTTTGAGCCAGTCATTCTTGTTGTAAACTTTAAAAACTAGTCTTGTCTTGGTCTGCAAAAGGACATTTCCCAAAACTTCTGCGGAGTTCGGATGCAAACTTTGCCCGCCATGACCATTAACAGGTTAAGCTGAGACAATTAAATTGCGGTTATTATATATATATCAACTTCTTCATAACTAAAAGACAAACATAGTTTATTGATTGTTTACTGCCTCATCAGCAAGTCTTTTGAGTGTGCCATGCTCTCGAATCTACGAGGCAATCGAATTCTAAAATCTCTTAAACGCCTACAGAGTATAATGCCTTACTGAATTTGACGGCATCAGACAAAATGGCTGACACAAGGTAGGCAGTTTATATATAGTATATATAAATTGCCGTCCTTGTTTCACACATTTGTCCATCCTCTCATCGGCCAAACGCCTGTAGAGTACAATGACTTACGGAATTTGACGACATCACCCAAAATGGACGCCAGAGTTCAAAGATCAACGTTCACATGAATTTACTAATCTATCTGAGTAGACTGATTAACTGCTTTTTTGTTTCAACCACATATCCATCCTATCATCAGTCTATCCATGGATGCTATCTGTCACCAGTTAATCATTCGGGCAGTTAATCAGTTAGTTAATCAGTTAGTTGGGATGGGCGGGAGGACAAGCTGATGGTTGGGCAGGCAGATAGGTCAGCGGATGGGCAGATGGGCTGGCGGTTGAACACATGAATAGGCAAGAAGAACAGGCAAGAAAACAGACAGGTAAGTAAGCAAGCGAACTGGTTGGTAGCCTGGTAGGCAGGCAGACATGCGGCCGCGCAAGTGGGTGTGCGGGTGTGCGACGGTGTATGCGGGTGGGTTGGCGGTCATGCGGTTGGGTGGCTTGAGGGTGTGTTGGGGAAGGTGGATGAGCGGGTGGGCGGGCGGGTGCCGGCAGATGGTAGTCAGGCTGGCAGGCGGGCAGGTAGGTAATCCACCCAGCTGTTGTTCCACCTGCCATCTATCGTGTCAACCAGTCAGCCATTCATCTATCAATCACCACAACGTCAAGTACCCAGGTAGGTATCGCTTGCTTATAATTTCATTTTTGATCCACCCAAAAATATGCGGGATAGCCATTTTTCTGTACTCCAAAACGACCAATAGGAAATGTAAGGCGATTCTCAATATTGATCTTTGAACTGTAGCTAAAAAGATAAGTTCAATAAACATATCAGAAGATAATTCATGTAAGCCTGCAATATCAAGGACGTCCCATTAGGTGGCTAGATAACCCCTAAATGTCACGACAGTTACCAGATTTCACTTATAGCAGCAATGAACTCCCCTTACTCAGACATGTTCAATTGTCATAGAAGATGCCTTACATCATTGGTTAACCCTTTGACCCCTGGAATTTCATATTCTCAACTTCAAGATAGTCAGACAGGTAAGCTGCGGAGTATTATAAAACTAATTTGACTGGAAACTGTTGCTGTCATAAGCAGCAACAGCTTCTAGTCAAATTAATTTCAAAATACTAAACAGAATATTTACTAAATAGTATCGGATTTTGGTGTTTGTGTTTTTGTGTTCAAAGGGTTAATGTCAGAGCATACATATTTAAAGAGACATTGGATCATGCTTCTCTCTTTCAGTGCTGGTTGGCTTGGTGAGCTCGCTCGCTTCTCCATTAGACCCTTTCTCCACTGCCCTCTTCCAACGAGACATACATCGCGGAGAGCGGCTTGCTGAAGTTTTAGGATGGTCACTCTACGATTTTCTGGCTTGTCTTGACACGAGGCAAGGTTCCAGTCCTCCACGTGATCAGTCGAGACACGAGGATATTCGATATTATCTGGATAATTTCTGCGCGTATGTAAATGTAATTAAACTTTTGTATCCTTTTAATCCTCAAATTTGTTCAAGAAAAGTTCGATTTTCTCATAGAACACCACCACTTGCAGAAAAACACTTTTTGAAAATGTACCGCTAGAATCACTGGTTCAGTTATCGAGTCAGCCATACTTGTCAGTATGTGGGTCGCTGAAAATTAAAATATTCTTCGCAAGTCATGTTTCTGACATCAAACATGTTTTGAAATGCCCATCCGAAGTTGGATGTGTGCTGTCCTTGGCAACAAACCAAACAAGCTTAATCACAGATTACACACCCTCGTCCACCCGTTCTTGTCATACTGTAAAATGTTTTCTGATTTTTCGGATTTTTACGAATTTTCCAGATAGTTTCCAGTTTTCCGGATTTTCTGATTTCTTCCGATCAGGCCCAACATGTTATACTCCTAATGTATGGCCGCACTCTTTCATGTGCTGAAGTTTGAGACAGATCGGACCGGAAGTTTTCTCAAATTTCACAGATCCAGAATTGGATATGATCTGGATACAGGTTCTTTTACGGCGAGTAGATGACTGGGTTAAAATTTGATCAATAGTTTTTTAGATATGTCTCCAATTACACATACGCACACACACACACACACACATGCACGCACGCACGCACGCACGCACGCACGCACGCACGCACGCACGCACGCACGCACGCACGCACGCACGCACGCACGCACGCACGCACGCACACACGCACGCAAACAGACACACATGCAAACAAGCAAACATACACGCACGCAAACATGCAAACACGCACGCACGCACACACACACACACACACACACACACACACACACAAATACGCACGCACGCACTTACGCACACACACACACACACACACACACACACACACACCAAACACACATACACACACACGCGCGGCACATGCACGCTCGCACGTATGCACACACGCAAACACACACACGTACGCACATAAAGACCCAATGCAGATGCACGCAAACTCACACACGCGCGCACGCACGCACGCACGCACACACGTACACACGCACGCACGCACGCACGCACGCACGCAAAAACATATATACACACACACACACACACACACACACACACACACACACACACACACACACACACACACACACACAGAGACACACATGCAAACAAGCAAACATACACGCACGCAAACATCAAACATGCAACCACGCACGCACGCACACACACACACACACACACAAATACGCACACACGCACACACGCACGTACGCCCGCACGCACGCACGCACGCACACACGCACGCACGCACGCACGCACGCACGCAACAACATACACACACACACACGCGCACGCACACGCACACGGGCACGCGCACGTGCACACGCACACGCACACACACACACACACAAGCCCGCACGCACGCACGCACGCACACAAACACACACGCACGCACGCACAAACGTAAACACAGACAAAGACAAAAAAACACGCACGCACAAACATCCAACCGCCCGCTCACTCATCCGTCCAACCGCTCACCTACCCGCTCGCCCACCCGCCCGCCAATCCGGCTCCGCCCTCCCCGAGATGGAGTGTACGTAAACTTGGTTTGCGCTACTGGCGAGAGAATGGATGGATCCGGTCTGCCAATCAAGTATATGACGTCATAATCAAATATGTACGTTAACGTCACAACACGTAGATTGAGATCCACCAAACATACTAGCTGGAAATCATACTAGTTAGGCCGTGTGTGGGGTGAGATGCACCAATGAAATCGACGTTTAGCTCTTCCCCGCCCACCCATAGCCATGCTCCTATGGCAGCAACAGCGCCCAGTCAAATTGCTTTCAAAATATTAAACATTAAAGACATAGAATTCGTACAACTGGCGGACATGCCAGGTTCATGGCGGAGTATTTCAGTCAATTATAATTGTGACGTCAGTCTACATGACGTAATTGATTATGACGTCATATACTTGACTGACAATAGGATTCATCCATTGGGAGGGTATTAGATGACGGACCACCTGAGATCGAACAGAGCGACGGAGCCATGCAAGGCTATGTGTGACACCCGACGGTCAAGTACCGCAGTTCCAAATTCGCGACAATATATTAATACATTTTAAAGAAATGCTAACAAATGTAAAATTATTTACTAATTATTTTTAGGAATAAAGAAGAAAGATACGAGTGCTTCAGAGACGCGTACACTGAGCATAGAGACTCCATTGAAGAGCGCCATGAAAGACGGTTTAACCTCCAGATGCCGTATTTATTCGACACTCTAGCGGGACTCAGACATGTCATAAACTTCGTCTGCCAAAGAAAGGAAGGTTGGTATATCAACTTGACCTTAACCATTACCACTCTGATGTCAATATTCTGTCTTTTAATGTGACAATAGCAAAGAAACTGGTGTACATTTTTCAACAATTTTAGAGGGCGATGTTGCTGTCTACGACTGCGCCATCTTCCACCAAATTTGTTTTAAAATGAACACCAGTTCATCTTTTAATTTAATATTAAAATTAAAAAATTTGAGATTAGACTGATAAGGGTTAAAGGAGATCACAAACGAGAAATAGACTTCAACAAAATCAACTCAAAATAATAGTTTTTATTATATTTTATGAATTAAAACGAAGTTGACGGAATTGTGCAAACTCTATCATTGTATATCCCGGTTTTCACGATCAGATTATTCTGATCAGATTTGCCGAATTCGATAAAATCTGACCGTGTAAACATACAATCTAGAAGTCTAAAGTCTGATGTCTGAAGGCGAATCTGATGGTTCTTCAGATTTTAAAATTTCAATAAAATCTGACCGTGTAAACCAACAATCTGAAGTCTGAAGGCGAATCTGATGGCTCTTCGGATTTTTTCATCAGATTTTTTCATCAGATTTTTCATCAGAATTTTTCATCAGATTTGTCTCGCAGTTTAATCTGACAAATTATTCTGATCTTCTAAACACTTCAGATTCCGCTACGGCGTCAGATTCTTTCATCGGATTGTGCTACAGATTAATCTGACAGATTAATCTGATCGTATAAACGCTCGTCAGCTTCGTCCCACGACGTCAGATTAACCTGACAGATTAATCTGATCGTGAAAACCAGGCTTTCAAGAATATCAAGCAAAGTCAAGAATTTTTCATACAATTCAGGCTATGATATCATTGCGTGAATTGAGAAGAAACTGACATCTAATACAGTTATCAATCGGAACATCCGCGTCGATCCAAGTTCTAGCTTAGCAAACGGTATACTGCCTCCCTCCCCCACCCCTTACATCTCATTAACAAGGAGGTGTTTGAATGAACTGTTGTGAACTATCAATCATCAACAACAAAATTGTATGCATGCGATGACGTGAATCATGCACGCCATAACATCATTTCCTGATCCTTATGGGAAATTGAAGAAAATGACTTTCCTTGGATAAATTTACTAGCAGCAGCAGTACATTCATTCCTATCGCAGCTGGAAATAAATACCTCGAGTAGCTAATGGTCAAACATCTATGGCGAATGGCCTCTAGGTTCATAACTGATTACACATTTTTGGTCATAAGTTGGGAGAGGGTTTAAGCTACAGGTCCAATCATTAAAAAGCTACGCCACGAGCTCGTTAAGTACACACAGGAATACACACTTTGGGCATAACTCCGGAATGCAAAAAAGCGTGTCGCCCTAAATAGAGAGAGTTGCAATTTGAGGGAAAACGTCCAAATATCTAGGTCATGGGTTCAATAAATGCGCACGGGATTATGCATATTTGGCGATAACTATGGCACATAAGAAGGTAGAATGGCCATGTTTAGTATAGCCGCTCATATTGGGATGCTACTGTTTAATGAGATCGGCACGAACATTGACATTTTTCTTAGCGAATGTAAGCCTATGTCCATTCGCAGGCCGAGAGAAGACTATTTTTGGAAATGTATCACTGGAATGACTGACTCGAGAATCGAGCCAGGTATTCCAGTGATACATTATTCAAAAGTTGTCTTCTCTTGACCTGCAAATGGGATTTTCTCGACACCATTGCAGCTTTCGTCATTGATATGCGTTTTTTGTTATGGCTTGGTAATTTGTAGGTTTGAACGCAAACTGATTAATCGAGCAATCATGATTATTCCTAAATAATCGATCGTGATCGCTCACAGCAATAATCGCACACGCCTATCCGGTGCCCAGGTTAACTCACTACATGTGCATAGGAATGAACGTTTTTGGTCATAACTTGGGATAGTAAGACGATAGAAGCACCAAATCTAACACATCGATTCATATCTTGCTGCGGTAGAAGTAATTTGAGGTTCAAGTCATGGGGTAAATTATCTAGATCATGGGGTCAGTAAGTGCATATAGAAATATGCATTTTGTCTATAAAATGCTAAAAACTCGAATCATTTAGCGCATCCATTTATATTATGCCGTGATAGAAGCAGTTTCCGGTCACATGGTCAAATATTATATAGTGGCTGCCAAGCCAGAGTTTGAGTGGCAGGACATAGGCGTAACTATTCAGCTTATAGTGTCACTAAGTGTATACAAGAATGCATTTTGTGCCATAACTCGGGAATGCCAGAAGGTAGAATGACCAAATTTAGCGCATCAATTTATTATATGCCTATATATAGAAATATCTTGTGTTAACCCTTTCATGACGAACCCGGCTCAAACCGACCTCTGCAGCAGTCTGGAGGAATGCCCATTGGCAGACCAAGAGAAGTAGATTTGTGAAAATTTCCCGGTCGCAGGAATGAATGGCTTGATACAGTCAATCCAGTCGTAAATTTTCACACGTAGTATTGTTCAAAGCGTAAAAGAACACATCTTTGCCATTATTCTTGAATGAAATATTATTATTATCCCCACGTTTTAAAAACACGCCGGGAATATTGTAATCGCCTCCGTCTGTCCGTCCGTCTGTCCGTCACGCAAACAATTGGGTGGAACTAAATCAAATTTGGTAAGCGGGTTAGCCATATGATTCCACTTTGCAAGACGATGTTTAGATTTGGCTCCGCCACAGGGTGTCATGGCAGGGGTCAAACGTCAAATCAGTTGTAACGGAACTCAACTAAGTTTGAT
Organism: Chaetoderma sp. LZ-2023a; assembly: GCA_034401795.1. Taxonomy (NCBI): domain Eukaryota; kingdom Metazoa; phylum Mollusca; class Caudofoveata; order Chaetodermatida; family Chaetodermatidae; genus Chaetoderma; species Chaetoderma sp. LZ-2023a. Next base: position 98,281 of record JAVVLW010003635.1, read on the forward strand.
ATCTGAGTTACCTATATGATGGCGGAGTGCAAGAGGTCATTTAGATTTGGCTCCGCCCCAGGGTGGTGGGGGGGGGGGTGGAGGTGTCAAAGTGTCAAATTTTAAAATACTGAAATTGATTGTAACGCATCTCCTCTGAATTTGGTCTATACCCATATCAATGTGGAGTACATGAGCACAGTTATATTTGGTCCGCCCACAGGGGTGGGTGAAGGGTGTGGTCAAAAGGTAAACAAATTGATTGTAATGCCACTCCTCTGTCACTGTTGGACGAATTTCAACCAAATTTAGCATGCCAGTTACCCTTATCAATGTGGAGTATATGAGCACATTTACATTTGGCCCCACCCCAGGGGAGTGAGGAATGGGGTCAAAAGCTCATGAAATTGATTGTAATGCCTCTGAAATCGTTAGACGTAACCCAACGAAATTTGATATCTGAGTTACCCCTATGATTGGGGAGTTTAAGAGGCCATTTAGATTTGGCTCCGCACCAGGGGGGCGGGAGAGGGGTCAAAAGGTCAAATTTTAACCTGCAGAAATTGATTGTAATGGATCTCCTCCGAAACCATTGGACGGAATTCAACTAAATTTGGTATGTGAGTTACCCATATCAATGTGGAGTGGGTGAGCACATTTATAGTGGCGGGGGATGGGGGGGGGGTCAAACGGTCATGAAATTGATTGTAATGCAACTCATCTGACACTGTTGGACGTGGGTTACTCCTATGATCGCGGAGTAGAAAGTGACATTTACATTTGACTGCGACCCGGGCCGGGGGGGGGGGGGGTGTTGTGGGGTATGTAAAATTTCAAAGGGGTGAACGTCGGTATGTGCAATGACGCGTCATCTACCGAGCAATCTAGTTATTATTATTATTATTATTATTATTATTATTATTATTATTATTATTATTATTATTATTATAATTGTTGTTGTTGCTATTATTATTATTATTATTATTATTATTATTATTATTATTATTATTATTATTATTATTATTATTATTATCTCAGTGATTCTCCGCAATGCAGGGTGTCTCCAAGGTCTACACCCTGATAATTGTAATGTAGACTCTCGTGCACTCTTTCGCCAATACCAGCAACCAGACTCGGGTATACAAGTCTCTGATGTCATGTGCAAGTAAGATTAATTTTGTGAACACGTCAGGCTAAACACTGGCAACATTAGGTCAATGTAACGTTTCAGGAACAGCTGCGGCGATATTTAGACTGTACATATGAAGGCCAAGAGAAGTGACTATCTTTTGTAAAATTAAGGCCAACCACTTTAATACATGACTCGATTAGAAATGCAGTTATTCATGTGCTAAAATTTCAAAGATAGACGTCTCTTGGCATGCGAATCGAGATTCACAATGGAACAATTTAGATTTTCATGAAGTGTTGATAATAATTGAAAATAATATGAAGAGTCGCTTTGCATATTTAGGAATAAAGAATCCGATTTAGCCTTCGAACTTTGTTATGTCAGCACCTACCTCAATTTCACAAGAATAATGCAAGTAACTGTTGAATATCTTGATACTAATTCGACTGGAAGCTGTTCCTACCTTTGGCAACACATCTATAGTCACATTAATTGCACAAATTAAACACGATCTATCTTACACCTTTAACGACATCATTGCTTCAAGCCACTAGATACTACTCTTCATGAACAAACACTCTTGACATGCTGAATATTTTGAAGACACTTTGACTGAAGATTTTTGGTGGCTTAGCCACCAGCAACTTTCAGTCAAATGGTTTTCAAAATATTTAGCAGGTCCAAAGATCGGTAAAGATGCTATAGTATCAAGTCTGTCTGATTTAACTCTTTCACGACTTAAGCCGGCCCAAACCGGGCTCTGCAGTGGTCTTGAGGCATGTCCATCGAGCCGCCCATTCACGCGGCCAATTTTCAAATATGATGTTTTCGTCGCCTGCAAATTGCCATATTTACATTTGCCTGATAAAATTTGGTCATTAAACGGTTATGCGGAATAAATGATCAAGTGCAACAGGAGTTTCTTGGAGAGAAAAATCATCATCATCATCATCATCAACACCATCATCATCATCATCATCATCATTATCAGCAGCAGCAGCAGCAGCAGCAGTAACAACAACAGCAACAGCAGTAGCATTCATCATCATCATCATCATCATCAGCATGATCATCATCATCATCATCATCATCATCATCATCATCATCATCATCATCATCATCATCATCACTAGCTTTTCTTCACACACCACTATAATACAATCTCTGTCTTGCAGCTCGATTAACTCTACGACAAAGTGCTTCGGACGTGTGGCCAGCCAGTGCGACCCACAACTGGAAGAGCTCATCGTTGATGCTGGCGAAATGCTATTTGATGGCTGTACCGATGACTTTAGTCGGGCATAAGGATTCAATCTTGAGATAACAGTCGAGTATAATCATCAGATGTTCTCTTCTGACGTCACTAAAATAAGTTCTGAAGGACGCATGATTTTACAACCACCTGTCTTAAAGGACTAAAATTACGTGCTCCAAGCCACCACGTTTTTTCCAGGGCTTGTTTTAATAGACTTGCAACTTATCTAATACGAATCGTTCAGGTGATAGAACCTGCCACCCATAATCCACCCCCATCATTATAGCTTTCCATCGTGCTGACAAGGAAAGATATTCAGGCTTTAGTAGCTAAATGTTGATACAATTCTACAGCCTATGATGGCTGTCATGATTTATTTTTCAACCAATTAGATAAAATCCAGTGTATCTGCCTTGGGATATAGGCTCAGTCACAAAGGTGTCAGCTGTAGTGTGGCACTGTTATTTAAAACAATCAAGCTGTTGAATATGTTGAAACTAATATGACTAGAAGATGTGGGGGGGATGTTATAGGATGAAATTAGTTTCAAAATATTCAGCAAGATGAGTATTACAAACTGATGAATGTAATACATTGGCACTTACATGACATCACACACTCTAGCTTGAGGAGACAAAATGGTGGCGATAACTGTTCAACCTTCACGCCATATTACATAGCAGATACTTGTGATACAGATAAGGGAATGCGACAGAATATGAATTATATGGAATCTACAAACCATAATCTATCAGGAAAACATAACATTTGAGATTAGATTAGCATCCCTATTTGAAAATAGGTTCTGCATTTGATGATGTAACTGATTTTAAAGAAAGGATATATTCGGGAATTTTCCGAGCACGTTTCGAAAATAGTAATTGATGATAGGGGTTAAATTAACCTTTTTATCTTTATTATCATATTTTAATCAAACGCCAAGCGCCAATTCTTTATTCAAGGAATTTTTGGTTTACCACACGTAGTCTACTAGTAACAACTGATTGCATACATATTTCCGCTACGTGCCCGGCAAATTCAGGCAATTCCGTAACTTCTTGCATGTGCTCGAGGGGTATGGTGGGGTGGAAGGGTTGGGGTGGGTGGGTGGGTAGTGGTGGTCGGGTGGAGAGGGGGATTGGGTGCATGCATACAAATGCTTTTTATCGGTAATATGAAAACATATTCATAATCAACTTCGGCTCTCATACCAGCAATCTACTCAGATATAGATTCTATCGTAACACAACCCAGAGGTGTAGGAACGTACTCGGACTTGGTCGTTGTTGTGGGGGTAGTGGTGGGCTGGGGTGGTGCGGGGGTGAAGCATAGGTGAGGCTGAAACCTAGAGGGCCTCTATGTGGATGTATTATGGGAGAGGCAATCTTGGGGTGGGGCTATCGCCTCCTTGCACTCCATCCCCCTCCCCTTCCCCCGTTCCTACGTCTATTCACCCCCAGATCATTCATTTCATGTAGCTTACTGTAAGATATGCTTTATTCTATATCTACTTAGGCTATGTTCAGGTGTTGTAGCTTGGCTTAGTAGGTTCTATAGATCATCTCTCCTCGTGTCATTTTAATCTTTAAATCCTCGTTTGCCATTTATAACCAGTTCATTATAACCAAGACTTCGTATATAACCTCAAATGCAATGTATACTACGCATGCACGATGTTGAATATTCTGAAGCTAATCTGACTGGAAGCTGCTGCTAAAAAGCAACAGTTCCCAGTCAAATTACCTTCAAAATATTCAACACAATAGTTCTTGCATTGATAACAGTTTTTACGATTTGACATTTCACTTTGAAACGATTAGCGAAACAGTTGTAGCCTTTTTGATAATGATTATCCTAAACGCTTCAGACACATCTAGAAACTCGGTTTTATAAATAAACACGTGCCTGACCTCAATGAGATCATGTAGGCTATAATTTGTAACGTTTGTAGCAAACGATATTGAGAGTTATTTACATCAAGCTTTTTGAATAACATATGCAATTAAATCCCAAGCCTTTATTACCGGTGTTTATTGCTTCAGACTTAATTAGCAGTACGCTTGCAAATCTATTACACGATACATACTTAAATATGACGCTGTCATCTGGGACACATATCTATTATTAGGCACCGACCTGTTAATCCTTCAATCATATGACGTCATAATCAACTACATGACGTGTATGATAATGTTATAATCAATGACGTGATGAATGCCGTAGATAAGTTCGTTACGAACGCATAATTGGTGAAGGACTAAGCGTTGTTGTACGAATTGTACGTCTTTACTCTTTAATAAATATGCTCTGGAATATTGTGAAACTGATTTGACTGAACGCTGTTGCTGCCATATGCAGCAACATCACCCGTCATATTAGTTTCAAAATATTCAACTTGTATATTATTCAAACCTGTATAGTCTTCTGGAAATTGATAGTCAGAGAGTTCAGGGACAGATTGATCCTAACAGGAGCGAGGTGTGTGAGGAGCTTAGATAGAGATGGACGGGGATTAGCTAAAACTAATGACTGGTGAGTGGTGCTTACAAGAAGAGAACGCTATGCTGCAAGATGATGACCTAACGTATTAGAAGGAATGAAGGAAGGATGTAAACAACACTGTTTAATATCTTTGCTCAAGTTGGTTCGGGGACTGCAACTAGATACTTCCGTCGACAAACAACAAACCCGGGGCTCTTCAAAAATGTATTCTTTGTACAAGCCGCAATCGATCGAAGCCATCTGTATTTATATTCTATCCATTTGGAGTTTCCAATCCCCCTGTGGTAAGATAGCTTACGTAATTGTGGCCAGTAAAACTGAATAACAATCAGTCATTCTATTAAGCCATGATCTACGTATATATCAATGCTTTGTTTTTACTGCACCTACCCGGAAAGAGAGAGCGAGAGAGAGAGAGAGAGAGAGAGAGAGCGAGAGAGAGAGAGAGAGATAGAGAGAGAGAGAGGGGAGGGAGAGAGAGAGGGGGGGGAGTGAGAGATAGGGAGAGAGCGAGAGAGAGAGAGAGAGAGAGAGAGATCTAGGCACGATTGCTCTAGCTACCTTGTCTCACGCACAACACGCACTCTGATTGGCTGAGCCAGCTGGAGCAGCCTCTCGCCGAGTATAAAAGGCGGTTTCAAAGCCAAACTCGAAAAAAGGGAGGCGGACTTGGTCTGAGATGGTAACTTTCTCACGATCTGCCTACTGCTTAGAGCTCGCGTTCTACACCAACGCAGCTTATTACAGTCAGGTTCCTTCTCTGGGCAACCGTGCTCTGTAGCGCACACATTTTTGTGCACTCCTGGTAGATAGACAGGAGTAACAACCTAAATTAAAAGAACGCTCTTTATTTTGACCACCGTCACCAGTGATGCCTTCATAGCGGTGTAAGACTTTTGGCCGTTACCATCTAAGTATGTAAGAACGGTGGTGTTTATCATTTCTCTTGCCATGGCACTACAAAAACGGTGGTAGAAAATAATGAACGTATCCAGCGTCATTGAATTTATGTTTTGACCATAGTCCAGACAAGGACATTGCTTTGCACACCATAAGTGCTAAACAATGTGGATCGTCTTGTGCCGAGAAAATAATTCTACATAATATGTACTTACCGTCTACACAATGGAGACATCCGTCACTCTTAAAGCACAAACAGCATAATGGTATTACGATGAACTGTTCAGTATGTGCTATGGATTGTGACCTGATAGCCACCGAAAATTACTTTATTCTTCATTGTTCTTGAGTATAAAACACACTGGCCAGCATCCTGCAGTAATTCTCCAGGCAGCAGCTACCCGTGCATCAACTCACATCGTGAGAAGACGGTGTAAAGACTACATGTGACGTTTAAATTGCACTAATGACTAATAGGTGCACCACACATAGGGGCATATCTTAGTTATGTATACCGTTACTAATAATAATAAATAATGTACCGCCCTATGTGGTACCGTAACGTCGGATGCGACCTCCGCTTTACGGCAAGATTGTACATAATGTTATGCATTGTAAACGGTCCCAGTAATTAAACGGTACCGTAGGCTAGTTCGCCTTATACTTTAATGAATGTATACAGTGTAATTAGGTATTCTGCAGATTCATAGTTTAGCAGTACACCTATGTTGCACTATACATCAACAACGAATGCTTCACCATGTTTTCTCCCAACGGCACCAATTTTACAGTAAGGTTGGTGCGCATGCTCCCGTCAGGGAACATGACATCCTACCCATACACCTGGAACTATGATAGCTCGCTAGGACATGTTTTTAAGCTAGCCAAGAAAGGTTACTCTTCAAATGGAGAATTGTTATTACAAACTCTTCTTCATGGTCATTAACACCCTTGTTGTAAACGGTACTACTGATGTTCATGGTTGGCCGTTCATATTAAGGTCTCCTAAATTCAAGCGGAGAGTAATCGCCTTTGACTACGCTTCTCTGGCCGTCTGGCCGACATAATTGTTAAAATTCCCACCGTCAGAATGCTTAGGGCCGTCTCAAGAAACTACAGTAGGTTTCTGGCCGGCCAGAATCAATCTACCGTTCACATTATACCCTGTGTATCTTTTGATACCTATTAAGCAGGACTTTTTTTGCCAAAGTAGGAAACACTACAAAAATATAAATACGGCAACACCGTTGCCATCCCACCAGTGTTCTTAAGGCAAACTTTCTTCAAACCTAAGGCAGCTAAACGGTAATTCCAGGGTACGGATCTCCTATGGTCAATACTCGAAACTTTAGGTGACGGATAGAAACACGGATCACCATCTAACTCATCGAGGTGACTGGTTGACGCCTTAGAGCTCACCACGCCTACGGGATAGTCACCATAGATGGAAATACGTTTCGCGCTTCCCGCCGTAATTAAGCTAGAACTGCTTTCTAAACACGCTTGTGTTAATGTGATTTGTCTATGAGTTGTTATTTGTGGTTGTGATGCCGTACGTAGAGGGATTTCTTTGCAATTCTGAAACTACCACCAGACAACATATTGCACACAGTCGGTCTGAGGAGATATGCTCCATGGGGTATCGGCAACGGTACCGGGCATCCTCGCCAGGAAGACGTATTCGTTAATAACAGTTGGTGATATGCCATTTGCGGCTTTAAAACTAAAAGTTAGTCTAGGACATTTTTAGGCACACATAAATGAACAGTACCAACTACAATAGCATCTTTAACTTAATCCAACGGTGCTGAAATGAATCAGCCACCGTATCTTTACATACACACTGTAGGCACACAACAGCAGAATAATTATATTAGGATAATACACATAACACAATTTTCTCTCTAACTTGGTGGGATAGGAGGGTGGTCCTTTTTACTGCTCTATCTTTCTCCGCTTCGGCGTTGAAGGCATTTTTCATTTTGACTGAGGCCCGCACGAGGCACTTTCCTCTCGCAATATTTTATATTTCCTGCTTTGTGCAGGGAAGACCAGCCTAATTTTCCTCCTCATTTTTTCGTCACCGTGGGATGTTTCTCTGACGCTTGCACACAAACGGTGAGAATACATCCACCCCCTTTTTCACATTTTATAGTCAGTTTCCCACAGGTTGCCCTCTCACAAGGCGCAACGGTGTGGCACCGTTATATATTTCCTCTCAAACAAACGGAAAGAACATATTTATCCTTGGCACTAAAGCGGTATAGGTTCCCCATTTTCCCCCCTCATTGTGACAGTCGGTCGCTCTCATTTCTCGATCGTTCTCCATACGGAGCACGGTACTGCACCGTTGTAAATCTCCTCCCAAGCAAACGGTAAAGATTCAAAGCATTATTGGTACCGTTTGATATGAGTTCCCCATTCTTGCCCTGCAGGTTTATTGTCGGGCGCCTCTCTCGTCCTGTTGAGTGCACCGTTACTTGTTGCCCTGCATATCCATGTTGGACCTCTCTTTCTCTCTCTCCTATCATCTCTCTTCATCCGCCACAGTATTGTGGGCATTTCCTGTGACGGAGGCCCGCATGTGGCACTGTCGTCTCGAAGAAAGACAACGAATTTTTGGCCGTCTGAGACAGATATAGTTTATATTAAACAAACTGACGGTCCCCTGCTCGGACCATCACCCCCCCCCCCCCAGGGGTACTTTTCTCGATACCGTCCACATGGGACTAGATCGCTTAGGTACCGCTGGCAAGATTATCAAAAATTATCACACAACCTTTTCTGTTTTTACATACACCGTTCAATAAGTGACAGGCATACAAAAATTGTTTGTCACCGTAATTAAGTAAGCAAATTGTGCTAGAACTGTTCTTTTCACATAGGAAATGTCGGCTAGGCACACCGTGGAGACGAACAGCCGGGACCAAACGGTAGTGTTCAATTTTCGCAGGAATGGCTGCACGAGCCCACTGGAACGTGATCTTTCAACCGGCCCTCGAGGTCAGTTTTTGTGGACACTGGAGATGCGTGGCGACTGCTACCCAACTCCGAGGCTGGCTGACCAGCAGCAGCAACAGCGGGAAACGACGGAACCACGTGGCTAGAGCATAGCTCAAGATGGACCGGGCGGAACATAGCTAAAACTGGAAATGTCACTTTCTACACAAATGGAATGCATTGATTTGAACAATTTAACAACAATATGCTGTCCATACAGAGAAGATTTCTGACACGAGAATATAATTTGCGGAAGGAAGGGATTCCAACTAACAGAATGGATAAGACACTGCTACCTAGACGGATTTGTCACAAGATCTTGACGTACGCCATAATGGCCTATCCTCTCATGTCTAGAAGTGTTGACAAGCACACACAATCATTTCGTCCATCAGCCCACACTTTACCACTTCCGATCCATCATTTAACAGGGTGTTGTGTCATTGCATCTTCCAACCGTATTTCATTGAATTTAACTTCTTTACTACTTTATTCCGCGATTAACTGCAATTCATCACCCGAAAAGGAATTTACCATTCAGTGATTTTAGGAGATTTCTATTCTCTTTAGAATATACATCCCGTCATGCCGGGTCCTCTGAACACTAGAGGGATCTATTTCTAGCTATGCCCCGCCCATTCCTAGGTATGCCCACGCCAATTTCTAGTTAGCTCCTCTCATTTCTAGCTAAGCTCCAGGCATATTTTGCCTGTTTTGAGATCGGGTTATATACTTTGAATCCTGAATTATCATACTCCCAATTTTAATGTCAGTATACAGGTAAACCGTTAAATATGTTGATACTAATTTGACAGAAACATGTTGCTGCCATAGACATGATCATCTTCCGGGTCGAATTCGCTTCAAAATATGTCAAGTTATTTGAGATTCATCGTAAAGCAAGATTGGTTATCTACACATTCGGTTTTGATCTGCAAATGCGGTTTTCTTGTACACAATGCTCGCTTGCTTGCACATTAAGGTACCGCATTATGTTCTTGTAGTACATACACTGTCTAGTTTGATCATGAATTCTAAAAGTGTATCTACCATTGATCTTATAGCCGTGTAACAATAACTGAATGGAACTAGGATGTCTTGAATCAATGGATCGATTGAATGTGTGTTATAGATGTTTTCAATGTAAGTATGTTATTTAAGAAGTATATTGTGTAATGTGATACAGCTTGCAATCTTAATGTTTTACAATGTGGTATAAACCAGAAATATACAACGTAGTAAGAGGGAAGGACTATATAAAGTATGAGATTATCCCCTTTATCATGTGCGGATAAGAAAAATCACAACGTTATCAAATATTTCGGAAGAAACTGTGAATATTTCAAAATATAAAGTTTTTGCGCAGATAAAATTCGAATCTGGTTTGATTATCGTACGGTTAAAATATCTGTACAATTTAGGTTATATGCATAATGGAGAAACTTGATGAGAACACGCCATATCTAAATATGATAATTAGCTATGATAAGCCTTTCCTTAACAAAACTGAGATAGAATATGTTAACTGTATTACCGAACCATTTGAGAACAGAAGCGCGCTGTCATCATCAACCAATTCCATGGATGCATTCCGTGGATATGCCGTGCTCACTGGAGGGCTATGCTCAGTGTGTTCACTACGAGAGGTAACCTTGCTATTATTCTTACCGTTACAAGGTCAACTATTTGTAACAAATTACAGCGTGTACATTGAATCATTAGCATTTGTTGATTTTTGTGTAGGGTTTCTCGTAATGCCGCTAATTCTCATATACACATATTACGGATACTGGCCACTTGGAAATGTTCCATTCATTCTCTTTATAATCCTTGATTACAGTGTCTGTACCACTTCTCATGTACACCTAAGTGCCATCGCGTATGACCGACTGCAATCCGTATCACAGACTTTAAAATATCGATCAACTTTCACCCGAGGGCGTGCCACAAAGGTCTGTGTTTGTCTCTGGGTGGGTACTTTCTTCTTCTGGACACCGGGTATTCTTGTGACATGCATTCTTCAAGCAGATGATACCATGGTTCTTGATCACTGCTACTACTTACCAAATACATTATTATGCACTTACATCAGTGTTGCTCTATTGTGTTCTTATCGATACACTGGTGATTATACTGCCAATAATGCTAGTCCGTGCTCTCCGGGTGAGGCAGATTCAAGAGGTAGTAGCCACGCCTGCCGAACCACATGCAGTTGTAATTGTTAAACGCACTGAAACCAAACAGCAGGACTTGACACATACACGCACACATGATGGCTATGGCGATGGCATATTGAATAGCGCAACCAGTAGTCGTCAAGTGAATACAATGCCATCTAATGAGCTGAGCAAAATCAGTGTTCAGAATCGTCGTGCCAATCGTACCTTGGTCCTTCTGATTACCATATATGGTCTTTGTTTTGCACCATCTTCTTTCCAGTACTGTCATTTTGCAATTCCTGTATACCAAAAGCAGTATTTGATGTAGCATATTGGATGTGTCTTGCAAATTCATGTGTTAATCCATTGCTATGCTTATCATCCAACCCGGATTTTCGTGTGGCTTTTCGTCAGGTATTTTGCCAACGTTAACAATCTTTAAGGATAGTCATATTGATACTCTGCAGTTGCATCACAGGCGGCTTTATCATAAATATAACAAATTTGACCTTCGTGATAAAAATGTCTCATCCTAGATGCGATTCTCAAATAAAATACATTAAAACAAGACCAACCAGACAGTACACACACTCGTTCATTCGATTTTTGTCGCGTTGTAAAAATATTAGGATTTTCCAAATTTCATTCACGACCAACGTTGTGGATTCCGATTGGACTGTCGCCCTCTTTCTCGTGTTAAAATTTGAGATATTCGACATAAATGGAGAATTTGATCCGCTTCAGATACATATTGTTTCCCCAATGGACCTATCCAGTTTATCCATCCATCATAGAACGTCATAATCAACTATGTGACGTGTAGGATGACGTCATAAGCAATGCTGACATGAATGATAAGTACGTCACGAACGATTAATTGAAGACGGACTAAGCGTTGCTGTACGAATTGTATGTCTTTACTATTTAATACATATTCTTTTGAATATTGACTGGGCGCTGTTGCTGCCATAGGGAGAAACAGCACCCAGCCAAATTGGTTTCAAAAGATGCAACGGCTTACCTGTATAGTTTTCTGGAAACTGATAGACAGGGCGTTCAGGGATCAATAGATCCCAACACGGGCGAAGCGTGGGTAGAGCGTAGCTGGAGATTGGCGGGGCATAGCAAAAACCGATAAGGTCCATTGTGGCAAAAATATTGAAATCCTTTTTGCCGGTAAGATCCTTTGTTGTGTCAAACTTGGATTCAGATTAGACACGCATGAACTCATGCACACACGCGCATGCGCACACATACACATGCACACACACAGAAGAATTCATACACGTACAGACCCCACTACAATATAATTTTCCTGTTACAGGACATGTAGCTAAGCTTAAGCTACCAGAAGTGCATTGTTTGCGCCCTGTTGCAAAGTAGATAACGGACGAATAAAAATGGTCACATTTAACATTTACGCCATCTTAAGTACCATAGCGTACCTGTGTACCCTTAGTGGTATGCCTAGCTACAGAAAAATATAACTTCCATCTGACAGCAGCCGATTGGCGATCTGTGGCTTCCACCGCCCTCTCTATCCCTGAGGCATAGACAGATAAGACGTGGCGTATCTAAATGCTTGCAAACAATATACCACACCTCAGGTGTCCTTGTCATCAATTTAGACAAACAGCTATAGTGAAATACGATCTGATCGCCTGTGCAATGGCAATGACGCAACTACAGCAGTATGTAGATTATATGGCTGCTCTCGGGTTAGAATCGGAATATCTCGATCAGTCTGCTCAAACGAACGTGTAATCACGTTCAGTATCGCATTGCCATGATACAATTACACAGTCTCTTCCAGGAACCCGGGCAATTCTCATGGGGTGGAATGATAAAGTGTCTACCATCTTCTCCATGACAGGCTGCAGCGAGCTTACACGTTACACAGAGGATCTGGTGCTGCTCTGGTGTCTCCAGCAGCCATCACCGCCCACCCTCTTCACACCATAGAAGTAGCAGACAGACTCAATCTCCTCTCGAGGGTGAAAGCGGTCATAACTGTTTTTCCGCAGATGGGCACGTTAGTGTCCCCACTAGCATCTCACATCATACCAAGCAATCGTCGAGCGGTCTAACCGGGCACTGGCAGAGAGACCATTCACATACCAATATGTTCAGGAGATGATGGCTCCTGGTTATCGGAGTATGGGTATGAAGCTTAGAAATTGTAGTGGATAGATCCAACACAAAGGCCAGTCGCCTGATCAAAAAGAGGCCAGTAGAGGCTGATCTACACTCATATGTTGACATTCTTACCGATATCGGAGACGAGGGAGAGGAGGACATCCATCCGATGCCATAGTTTGATACATATACGAGCCCGATGATCTTGCGTGTGGTCGACGATGTGCGACAGACCGTAACAGACCCAGGCACCTCTGTGCACGAGATGATCTTTAGCAAGTCCCTTCAGACAGACAGCCGCTACCACCCAGAGTGCTCAAGTCATGTCTTCTAGGTCGTACTGTTGGCACAGCTGTTGGGACAGCTACTACTGTCGGCTGTGTTACAGGGAGTGGCATGTATATGATGCTCAATGGATTCGGTATGGACATGATCTGGCAGCACATGACGCTTGTCTTAATAAGCTGCGAGACCAACTTTTTCCTGCTCATACATTACCATACCCTGGTTATCCATGTGGAAGCTACAGTGTGTGACTCTGTCCACTACGTCGTGGATGGCACTGTATAACTTTTGTTAAGAGACCTCATTCTGATGCGTAGACATTCTGTTAGCTGAGCACTTTGCCTTACCAGGTGAGCTCCCCACATAGTAGCACTTGGAGTAGAGAACAACCCCACAACCCCACGTGGACCTTCGATCTCGAGCCTGAATGGTCCCAGAATCCATCCAGCCCACTTGTCCCAAGTCAACCAAACCCGCTTATGGACTTCATACACTGAGTGCATTTCTGGACATATCATCTTATCGAGGCTGGAGCCGGCTATAGTGACATAACCTTAATCAGTGTCCATTTGGAGGTACTCTAACCTGTCCCGAGGTACATATCGATCACAGGCTCATGTACTACTATACCAACCTGGAGGGGCTGACAAATAGTGATTCTAGCCTTAAGGCTTTGTAGCTCATAGGACTCGGCGATCCACTGGAGATCCTCGAACCACACACTGCGCAGGCCTCTATCTACCACTTGTTCATCCTTGGTGAAGCTGGTGTTGCTATCACATTCCATCGCCTCCATGAGCTAGTCATAGGCGCTGTTGCATAGTAGTTTGAACATATTTGCCCAGCGTGCTCTGCTCTAGTTCATGTCCCCGGAGTGGCGGGCCTCTATGACATTATTCATGCACCACACGAATGGGCGCTGTATCTCATAGTCTATGGTGCGCTATACGACGATGATCTCTGGTTTGTGGACGATATACCAATTGAGTGTCAGTGAGTACAGGCGGCTCTTCTTGCCAGAGAGGGCACCGATTAGTTTACTAATGGTGGGATGCTTTCGACCCATTTTCCCAAGGTATGTGAGCATCTCAGAGGATACTGCCTCTACTGGGACCTCGCGGTTGTAGAAGATAGTGGCATTTGCTCGAAATTCGCCCATAGACTACACAGTATATCTATGTTCACTTCATTAATTTCGATAGCGGTGTGCTAGGAGCTCCTCATTAATGTGTTCTACATCGCTAGCGCCAGACCACTGTCATACAGTCTCTTTACCACATGGCATCTCTTTTGCCATGGTAGAAAGGTACAGGGCATTTGTGTCATAGCTGAGAAGATGACAACATACACACTTGCAAAATTTCCTAACTCTTCATAATGCTTTCCTGGCCAATTATAACATGAAATACTAATAAGAAAACAGCAGAATTTGGTTTGCGACACGAAAATGGCCTAGTGCTCGATCTTCCCTAGAGTCATGTTTGATGGGAAGATGAAGTTTCAGTGCGCGTGAGTGAACACGATGCTGGATTCCCCGATAACTGTACTCTACAACATCTGATATACCTTCTTGCCTGGGATATAGAGGCCTACATCAGGCATGTGCTGAGCAGGTCTACGATGGAGATATCGTAGTGATACCACTGGGAGAGACTTGCCCAGCGTGCTCTGCTCTTGTCCACGTCTCCTGAGTGGCAGGCCTCTGTAACATTATTCACGAACCACGCGAATGGGTGCTCTATCTCATAGTCTATGGTGCGCTATATGCCGATGATCTCTAGTATTTCAGGATGTATATACCTCATTCTTTATAGAACTGTCGCATCCACTATAGGGCCTCGAAGAATGGGCTGACATCCAACTTGTTATAATATCGCAGCCAGTCAGCGAATGTCTGCATCACTTGTTCTCTGAAGGTCTGAAGGTCTGAAGGCACTGTTTCCACTCTGATAGTTTCAGGATGTAGCTGCTCTTGAGCTTAGACCACCACGCTGGGTAGTCCGGAAGCCCTAGATAGCTGAGCTTATCTGGTGAGTCGAATCATTCATACGGAAACCAGCTCTTCTGCTGTGTGCACCCGTAGGCTTTGAGCCATGCCACCTAGGAGACTCCAAGCCTAAAATAGCTCATCGAGAAACAACAGCTCGGGAGTAATGAGTTACATTGTATGACTAGCTTCCTTGCATGAACTGTCGGCAATGAGATTCAGGTCATACCGCCCAGAGCTGAACGCTAGGACAGGCACATGGGTCTATCCCTGTATCAGTCGTTGCTGAGTTTTTTGCCTGAAGGTGGATACCGTGCCCTAACATCTCCTGCATACACTCTGAGATCAGGACGTTGATGTCAGCATTGAACACGTGAGTTGGCTGATCTAGGAAGCCTCTTAAGGAACAACCAAATGACACAGATATAGGTGTGTGGGTACTCTCGACCATGAGAGTCTCTGTCCGCTCTGTCTTGACACCGTCTATGAGGGCTTCAATGTCATATACAATGAAGTATGGTTATGGTACCTTCCACAATGTTTTGGGACCTTGGACACGGTTTTATACAGCATTCCAACTGTACCACAAACATGCATTAAGATGCTCTCAACTTCTCGTCTCTTGTGACCGTCTTGCGGTATCTTTTTCGGCATCCTCTTGTCAGATGTCAAATATACCTTCCCAGCCGGCTTCCTTTTCTTGTCCAGAAAATCTCTATCAATTCCTGCAACCGCCTCTATGCGTCTCATTAGTAGTGAGTGACCGATGAGAGAGTTGTTAATTTTAACTACCAGCACGGCTACCGACAGGATGTTTTACCACAGTGAATACTTGTGCTGATCCGCATATATACAAGATAATTAGGTAAAACCAGAGAAAAATTGAGAAGATTGTTGGAGGACACGATGGAAGCCAGGACCCGGGAATTTGGATGTGGACATTGACAACACATGGTAGAAGTGCGTATGGTTCACCCACAATCAACCCAACCGTGAGAGATGCCGTTGGTCGTGTGGAGTGGTGACGCTACTCGCTTGCTGCTTCTATCTGCAGTGTTCCTGGTGACGATACCCCCGATGAGGTAAGGACGCGGACGTTGTTGTGTTGTGGTGGAAACACGAAAACTGGACACGGAGGTCGTGATTGGCGTGTCTTTGCTTTTGGTGTAGATGCTGTCGCTATGTTGTGCTCTCCTTGGTCCATCGCTGGATAAACATTTTACCATGAGTATGAAAGGATTTTCTTAGCGACTTGACGACGTGGCAGGGCTTTTTTTACCCCAAATAGTGCCATCTGCCTTCAACTTATTATTTCTAATATCAACAGGTTATAATTTTAAGTTTTAACTTTGAATTTTTGTGTTTACAAATACTTGATTTTATGTTTGATTTTTCAGTTTCTTGTTTATTTAATCATATGTCAGTGCTTTAAATTACTTAGCCTATATTTTATTTGATAGTATTATCTTCAGTTTCGTCTTTAATATTTTTTATTTCAAAATATTCTGACTAATTTCCATTTTAAGATTTTAGTCCACAGACTGCCCTCCACCCCTATCCCATCATCTAGATATATAAAGTAATCCCCCTCCCACCCCTCTGTTACACGGCATACAACATTGACACCCGCCAGCAACAGTTCACCAGGCAACAACAGGCAACGCACACACGCCTAGCAACATCTTAATTTTTGTGATTTTTTAAAGTTTTAACTCATTTACGCAGCCCTTCGGGGAAGCAACGCAACCCTTCGGGGGCGCACCTCACAGAATGCCATGGCTCGAATACACCTAGGTGTGAGTGGCCAATAAAACAAAATCCAATAATCCAAAAAAACCAAAACAACAACGACAATAGTATTTCAATTTCAGCCTCTAGGCCCTGTGTGCACAGGATGATTCATCGACCCATACCTTCATTCATCTACCCATGCACAATCCGGCTATTAGGATATAGTGGCGAGAGTAGGATGTGTAGAGAGAGGTGCCGGCGCATGGTAGAAAACACCCTGAGCGAGAGAGCGACAGATGACCAGCAACAGCAAAGAATGCGGCGGGGGTTTCTCGACCGTGTGGTGAGTTTTGCAATTTTTTTCTAGAATGCGCAAACTGACCGAAATAATGCTTGCTTCTAAATGGATGCCAGGAACATCGAGGCGCTGTATACTGTTTGCAAGCATTTAGACACCCAGGTCTTATCTGTCTATACTGCCCCTGGGATAGAAACAGCGGTGGGAGCCGCAGATCGCCGATCGGTTGCTCTCAGACGTAGGTAATATTTTTCTGTAGCCAGACATACCACTCCATTTGTGGACTGTGATTATAAACATTGTCAAGCTGACCAAATGCACAATGATCACATCCATGGACATAGCTGGTTTAACCGCGGCAAACTCTGGAATAACTAACGGGATAATGACTGACATGTTTGACCATAGCTAAATTTAACATATCTGATTGCCAACAGAGAAAGTACCATGGTCGAGCAGTAAACTATAATGCTTGTCGATTCACCTGGGGTGGGGCATTCACATTATCATATATGGAAGTGTACGACACTTGATTGTATGTTTATTATGCATATGTAGTATTGCAGAAATTGGGCTTCCCAAAATTGTAAAATGGAATGAATGCTGAAAATAATCCCTTAAAATTCCAGCAATGGTATTGCTGCATATGGAAATACTACGATATGCGTGTTGCAGGTCTGGCGTCAATATAAACTGGTGAATGGGAAAGATTTACTTGTTTCTATAAAGCGGGTGCCATTTATTGATATGACTACCAGTAAAACTAATTGAATTCTGAGTTTAAAAAATCATATATTAAGAACTACAATAATTGTTATGTTGTTATATTGAGCACATGTCATTTGAACCGGTTTTAAGAACGCAAGTTTGCATTTTAGTCTGTTCCTTGAACACAAGAAATGGTAGAGAGACGAATTTGGTATGATTGGAACCGTAATTCGGATCACCATGGCATGTCTCAAGTTCACAAAAATACCATTTGGAGAAAAACTTTATAGCCATTTATATTTTATGGGTATTTTAATATTTTAAAGTCAAATTGCGTTTAGAATTTGCTAACATGGTAATGGTTGAGCATCAAAAACACTAATCTACAAATAGTAGAAACCTTACAATTTAGGAGAATATTGTTTCTCCAAATAATTAACTTATTATGTAATTCTGTGGCACTGAGGATATTTTATAGACAAGAAAATAAATGGAAAGGCGTGGCAAAACGGGATGTGGGGCATACGGGGATGGGCCCCACTCTCACACATCGCATGCATAATGCGACGCGTCACGTCATTTTAACAATACATTACCACACATTTTACACACATTATGGGATAATACTCGCCTACTTAATTTTTTTCTGTATCGCTTTTTTAGATTTTAGATACATCTAGTGTATCTATTCTAAGTAAAGCATTTCTACCCAATTCTATCAAAGTTAATGAGTTGGTGAGTAGTCCTGCTGATCATGTTAAGATGGTGTTAAGTATACTGTTTTATTAATCTATATTATAAAACATATTACTATAAATAATCTATGCATATGCCTCATAAAATGGCGAAAAATGTAAAAATTAAAATAGCCACACCAGCGCAAAGGATCACCTGTCCTTTTGGAATAAAAGTAGCCATTCCTTAAGCAACATGGTTGACAGAATGCATGGTGTTAGAGAATCACATCTAGGTGGCCACAACATCATTCTGTTAAGCAAATGACTTGTATTAACCCCCTACATGTATTTAACTAGAAGGCACTCTAGGAAGATACTGACCCATGCCTTTGTGCTCTGTCTTGACCCTATATTTAACAGCAATCTTAATTTAACAGTTGTCTTTGAGACAATTGTGTAGAAATGAATGCATAGCATAGATACATGTGCCATCATGCCAAAAATCTAAAAAAGCTATACAGAATCCACTTACCGAAGCCGTCGAATATTGCAAGATAGTGCGTTCCCAAAACGACTTGACACATGGAATTGTGTATGCCCCGTTATGGCCCACATCCTGTTTTGTCCCTCATTCCCCGCTATTCCAGTCAATAAAATACGTTTAATGCCACTGGATTACAGAACAATCTGATTATTTGCAGAGAAAGTATTCTCCTATAATTGTAAGGTATTTAGTAGATGTAACTTAGTCTTAATAGATGCTCAAACCTTGACTCGTTAGCAAATCGTAAGGACATTTTGACTCTGCACTGCTAAAATACCCATTACATATAAATGGCGGTAATACATTTTTTTCAAAGTGAACGCTTCAGGACTTTAACCACATTATAGTATTCAGAAGTCCGCTTCCAACGATACCAAATATGACTCTATATCCGTTATCCCCGTTTTAAACTTTCAACGTGCAAACTAAATCGAATATCGAAAAAGCTGATCAACTAATATTCACACCAGTTTGTTTGTTTTCCATTACCTGTGTATGACGTCAGACTAACAAGCCCATGGACCTTTCCATTTTTAGCTATACCCCGCCCATCACTAGCTAAGCTCCACTCACACCTCGCCGTGTTGGGATTGGTCGATCTCCAAATGCGCTAGCTATCAATTTCCTGAAAACTATACAGGGAAGCTGTTGAATATTTATTAAATAGTAAAAGCAAACAATTTGTACAACAACGCATAGACTGTCTTCAAATATGCGTTCCTGACATACTTATCGAAGTCATTCATGACGTCATTTATTATGATGTGATTGCATACATCACGCAGTTCAGTATGACATCATATGATGGGTGGGTACTCTGGAACGGTGAATTGTCCCGATATAGGTGCTCCTATTGATTCTCAGCGGGCATGCAATGGAGTGGTTTATTTCTAGCCATGCCCCGCCCATTTCTAGATATGCTCCGTCTTACTCGTGATGGAATCGGATTATATACTTGGAATCTTGAATTCCCAGAATTCAAATTTCTATGTAATTATACAGCATAACTGAATATTTTGACACTAATTCGACAGCGCGACTGTTGTTTGTTTTTTCATATTACTCCACAAAATGTTTATTATATAGTAATCCGATCAGAAACATACAATTCGTACACTTCCTGGCGGATTGTTACATTTTTCGACGGAGCTATACGTCATTATGATGGTGACATCAGCTAACTAGTCACGTAATAGACTATACAATTATATTCTTGAGTGGCAGATCGGATTCCTCTCTTGTAGTCATGTATTCATGCAGCATAATAAAGATCAAATCAATGCAAGCTATGGCCACGAATTTGAATATGTTTCAAATGTAGTAAATGGACTTTAGCAATATTAAATATCCAATAGATAAACAGAGGACCTACCTGCCACTTCCCTGGACCGTTGATACATCATCACACTCTTGAATCTTACATCATAGAAGGAACGGAAGCTAAAGACGTAATGGAGGAATCTAGTTTTAGCTATGCCACACCCATCTCTGGCTAAGCTCCACCCAAACTTCGCCCGTGTTGAGATCGATCGATCCTTGAACTCCCTGACTATAAATTTCCAGAAAACCATACAGGTAATCTGTTGAATATTTTGAAACTAATTGGACTGGGTGCTGTTTCTGCCTATGAAGGATGACGTCATAATCAATTACGTCATGAATGACGTAGCTAGGTTCGTCACGAATGCTTAATTGATGATAGACTAAGCATTGTTGTACGAATTGTATGTCTTTACTATTTAATAAACATGCTGTTGAATAATTTGGAACTAATTTAACTGGGCGCTGCATAGTGAAACTAATTTCAAAATATTCAACAGCTTACCTGTATAGTTTTATGGAAATTAATAGTCAGGGATTTCAGAGCTCGATCCCATCACAGGCGCAGTGTGGGTGGCGCTTATCTAGAGATGGGCGGGGCATACTTAAAACTGGAAAGGTCCATTCCAAGTTGCAAATAACTAAACAGATATGATGCTGCTACACTCTACTTAGAATGATTTGCCGCATGTAATTGAGAAAAAACATTTAAAGAATGAGTAATAATGGTCTACAACGTTTAAAATGCGTCTTCTATGTATGCGTCGTCGTCGTCAATGTCTTGGCACGGCCTACCGCACAATGGTCTATTGTCATGTGTCTAGATGTGTTAACGAACACATAATTATTTCATTCAAAAAAGCGTAGGCGACTTCGCCAGCTTTCTCTAAATAGCCTGGTGAGGCGATTACCAATTCCATTCTTGCATATAAAACGGCGTTACTTCATTGCATCTGACAACCGCCTTTCATTGAATTGCACTCCTTCAGCGTTATTACGCTATTATCTGCAATTTATCACCTAAAGAGGAATTTATCATTCAGTGATTTTAGGAAATTCCTATTCTCTCTCGGATACACATACAATAATGCGGGATCCATATCTAGCTACGCCCCACCCATTTCTAGTAATGCCCCACCCATTATGAATGATGTAGATAATTACGTCACGAACGCTTAATTGTTGACGGACTAAGCGTTATTGTAGGAATTGAATGTCTTTTCTATTTACTAAACATGCTGTTGACTATTTTGAAACTAATTTGACTGGGTGTTGTCGCTACCATAGTCACCAACGGGGTCATTCAAATTAGTTTCAAAATATTCAACACCTTACCTAATGTATATTTTCTGGAAATTGATAGTCAGGCGGTTCAGGGATCAATCGTACGTACTGATCGGCGGGACATAGCTAAAACTGGAAGGATCCATTAAACTTACAGCTCATTTAATCTCAATGCCCTGTAGTAGTAGTAGTAGTAGTAGTAGTAGTAGTAGTAGTAGTAGTAGTAGTAGTAGTAGTAGTAGTAGTAGTAGTAGTAGTAGTAGTAGTAGTAGTAGTAGTAGTAGTAGTAGTAGTAGTAGTAGCAGCACTAGCAGTAGCAGTAGTAGCAGCAGCAATATCAGCAGCAATAATTGTGGGTATATATCAAGTGTAATTTGATTGCCAAAGACCCTATTTCGAAACACATATACAGATGGATAACATTCGCGAGGATAGCCCATCGTCGTCTGCCAAAGAAGAAGAACATGTATTCATCGTACAAAAATGACTATTTAGTTTAGCTTTATGCCGACAATGTTTTCATAATATTATGAGAATATTGAGAGACAACTTATAATATGATGATGTTGTTGTTGTCTTTGTTGTTGTTGTTGTTGTTGTTGTAGTTGTTGTTGTTGTTGTTGTTGTTGTTGTTGTTGTTGCATATGTCTCCACCGATTTCCCATCAGCCACCTGATCGCTTGACGGCCGGCTATGGTTTGAACGCAGGGATGCTGATTACCAGACGGCCACGTTACATAGCCTTGGTTGTTATGCATAAATTACACAATCTCATCCACAAAGTCGCTAAATCAGAGATTAGGACGTTTTTCACATAACTATCAACCATTAATTATGCTAAACTTCACGACCTCTTCAGGCCATTAGGCTTCTCGCTCCGGACAATTTACTTTAACCTTTTGAAGCAATATATTTGGTTGTGGTAAGGACTAACCCAGAGGCAATCAGCAAACTTTATCTATAAAATTGCTACAGCTAAACATACGTTCACAGGGTATTGATAACGTGGTGATAATGACTACTTTGGGTCACGATAAACAAGGAGTTATGTTGCCTAGTTAAAATCTCATTCGCATGTAGTGCTGTAGGCACCTACACATTGAAATTGACCATTCACTCTAAGCTACTTGTTACACTTAGAAAAAGCTTATTTCTGTTTTTGCCATTCAATATTGTCTTTCATATGCACAGTTGATAGTTCATCCGAGGAGAAAGAAAAGAAACTCGTTGAAATGACAAGAGAAATATTTACTTTAATAACAACACAGATGACCACCAGCCCATTCTGGAACTGTAAGTGTAACATGGCCAGGTGGACCAATGAAGCAGATATAGTGTGGTCTAATTTGGCCTACGAGATATCACGCTACAATATGATATACTAATGAGTTCCTACCGAAAATAAATATGTCAAGTTCCTGTTAATGGGTGAAACATGTTTTCCCTATAAAACACAAAAACTTGGAGACGAAGATGGGATTAGAAAATTTGAGTATGTCTACAGCACAGTTGTAAATAAGAGACAACAGGGACATTTCTAGAGATACCTACTTGCCTTTACGTTTCCGTGATACCGATTTTCGTTCATATAGTTTCCTAATGGAGGCAACATTGGGGAAATTGAGCCATTTGATAAGAGCTTTGAAGAGTGGGTATCATATACAGAGTGCCTGGAACAGTATTTTGCGGTAAATAATATCGGAGAAGAGAAGAGAGTTGCTACGTTGCTGAGTGTAATAGGTGGTAAGATGTATGCGTTACTACGTAGGCTGGTGGCACCACCTAAAGTGGCGTATATGCAGAAACATTAAAAAAAGTTTGCTTTCAGAATCCCAGCTACAGTTAACCAAATCTGTTGAAATGGTTGTGGCCATGGAAACAGCAGTCAAAGATGCATCAGATTTGATGGGCACCCGGGAAAAACATGAAATGTATAAAGTATTAACATCTAATCACAATCATTTCGATTGTTTTCCACGGAAGTAGAGTGAATGTTTCCGATGTAGTGGATCACACTCATCGGCAGTATGTGGGTTCAAATAAAAGATCTGTCGATTCTGCAAGAAAAAGGGACAAATTGAATGGAAATGCGACAGTAAAAATAAACAGTCAGACAGAAAACAAGTAAATGTACGTAGACCTCAGAAATTGAACATGGTACAAAAAGACAATGAAGAAAGTAGTGATAGAAGTAGTGATGACGTTCCGATTGTAAAAATTGAACTTAAAACGAGCGAAAGTAAACATCTAATGTTATTTGGATCAAACCAAACGTGGCTATTTCAATTCTAAACATGATACTGGGCCAACGGATTCCATCATCTCTGGTGCATCATATACAGATACGTATCCAATTATTAAGATAGAAACTACACCTCTCATGTGAGAACATACACTGGGGATCAGTTATAGGGTAAATTGTGTGTTCCTGTAGCGTATAATGGTTATACGTGTAACGTAGACTTATATGTCGTTGACTCACCAAGCCATGCACTGTTTGCTTGTGAATGGCTTCAGCAGATCAAACTTGACTGGCATGAAATCAACTCAGTAAGATCTATCGATACATCCAGCGATTCTCCGCTGCAGCATCTGCTTATTAGGAGGTCTTTCTAGTTACAATTGAAACATTAAAGGGAACAAAAGATAAACTAATACTGAAAGAAACTAGTGGTCCGACATTTTATAAGACTGGAAAAGTCTGATACGCGTTACGAAAAGCAGTAGAAGATGAACTTATCGGGTTGGAGAAATCGGGTATCCTAGACAAAGTTGAGGAAAGTGAATTAGCTGCACCATCTGCCCCGATAGTCAAGAAATCTGGTACGGTTTGCATAGGTGGTGACTTCAACTTTTCGATTAACCCAGCTTTGATGGTAGAACAGATAAGTAGCCGTGCTACTCTGTATAGACAAGAGAAACATGATTCCAACTTCAAAGGTAGCACATTTTAAGACTAATTTAGTTTATTTTGACGATCTTTCGTACATTAATGTGTTTCATCGTGTGACAAATATAATATTTACAGGGTTTATATACAAGAATAAATACAACTCAAATACAAAGACAGTGATTGCTTTTGCAGAAATGCCTGAGACAACATTGTTTGATATATTTGCAAATTTATGTGGTGGAAAGCGTTTCACAAAATTGGATTTGCGTCAGGCATATCTCCAGATGGAAATGGATGAATCGTCTAAACAATATATGACAATAAACACGCCTTGATTTTGCAATAACCTCCGCACCAGTTATTTGGCAGCGCACCATGCATGGACTAGGTCTTTGCGGGAAATCCAAAGGCAAAGTGCGTTATTAATGACATGATAATCACTGGTGATATGGCTGATGAACATTTGCAAAACCGTGTGCTTAGGCGGCTAAAAGATCACCATCTCAACGCTAGCTTGGAGAAGTGACAGTTTCCAATGAACAGATCACATTTTGTGGACATACTATTGTGCCAATGGTCTGCAAAAAACCCCAGAGAATGCTCAAGCCATCATAAATTCACCAAAGCCACAAAATGTCCAGCAACTCAGATCATTTACAGGTTTGGTAAATTGTTACCATAGGTTTCTTCCGGATCTGCCAATTCGTATGTATCCATTGAACGAGTTGCTTAAGAATGGTCAAACTTGGAAATGGTCATCCGACTGTGAAAAGGCGTCTTTGCAATCAAAGCGGGTTGTCGGATCCGATATCAGGTTAACTCTGTAATTCCCCCCAAAGACTTACAGCTAGCTAGTTATGCATCGCAGTGCGGATTTGGTTGTGTTTTATCACATACAATGGATGATGGTACTGAGAGGCATGTCGTTTCCCTTACGTTCGCTTGCGCCATCAGGGCGCAATTATTCACATATCGATAAAGAGGCTTTTGCACTTATACTGGGCATGGGGAAATTTTATTATTATATATATTCCTGAAAATTTATATTGGTTACTAACCATAAACCCTTGCTTTCGATTTTGCACCCGCAACACGGTATCCCTCCTATAACAGCCGCTAGACTCCAAAGATATGCCCTTTTCTTATCAGGTCATGATTACGACGTCGAACATAAAACACTGAAAACATGCTAATGCTGATGTCCATATCTAGCCTACCATTCGAGCATAGCACATCTGACATTGAATTAGACACTGCCATTGATGTTTACCAAGTGTCACACATTGAACCGTTCCCGGTGAACAGTGCTGATTTTGGAGGGGAAATACGTCGTGGTCCAAAATCCTAAGATATGTTCGTGAGTGTGTTTTGAATGGCTGGACTGCTGGTGAGAAGGAACTTACCCAGTATTACAGACGACGGAATGAACTTTCTATGAGTTGATCAATTGGTTTCAGACAATGGGTCGCAGTTCGCATATTCATGCAGCAAAATGGAATAAAGCATATTTGTTCGCCTCCATTTCAACCACCAACAAACGGACTAACGAAAGATTTGTTCATACACCGAAACGTGCTCTGCATTCCATGGTAAGGGCAAAAGTAGCAATAGAGAAATAATTGGCAGGTTTCCCACTGACTTATCGGAATACCGCGCATACAAACATTGGTGAAATTCTGGCTCTATTATTCCATGGTCGCACATTGTGATGTAGGCTAGACATTTTGAAACCAGATGTCAGACAATCGGTTAACAACAAATCATTTGCAAATGCCATCCGCAAACCTAATAAAAAAACCGCGCACCTTTAAAATTGGTCAATGTGATCTTGCAAGTGACTATCGAGTTAACATCAAGTGAATCCGCAGAACAATCTAGCGTTGCTTAGGTTTATGTAATTATGAGGTTAGAGTTAGCTGAAACATGGCGTGGAATTGGCATATTGATCAAATTCGTGCTTCAGTTATTGACATTTGGTCTGGTAGTAAAACTGAAATGAACGTGACATATGAACCATTCGCGACCCTTCCTATTCCAAGTGTATTTCCAACCGAGTGACCTAGTTGTGGGAGCGATGCCGTTCAGGACTTTGGTTCTAAACTTAGTGTACCTCCGGACATCGTTGTGTCCGGTAATGACTCGAGCTGCGGTCAAACAGATACTATTTCTGTGGAAAACCGCTATCCTTCAAGAATACGCACGCCACTCATTCGACTGGATTTATGAACATTACTCTTACTCATTCTTCCCATATCTTGCTCTTTCTCTCTCTATCTCACTCTTTGTGTAGTAATATCTTGCATACTCATCCCACAGTAATTCATTATATAGTATATTTAGTTTTACAATTATACCGTACTCATTGTTTAATCCTTCATTATAGTATATTTTTATCCTACAATTAAAACTCTGGCGCGAAAATAAATATGTCAAGTTCCTGTTAATGGGTCACATTTGTTTTTCGTATAAAACACACCAAATAGATGTGCCGACGCGAGGACATCGTGAATTGGGTGAGTGGATGGGTGTGGGCGTAAGACCACGATACAAGATGGTCGAAACAGACTTTTTGAATGAGTACGTAGATCATCATGTGACACATAGCATCAGTATCTGACTATAATAATCTCAACATTCGGAAACTGGGCATGGGTAGCTGAGTAATGTACGCCTAGTAAGTTGATTGTTATATGCTTAGTTATATATTGCTGAGCTAGATTCGCGAGGAAATACAATGTCTGTCCATTCTGTTAAGCAATTATTGGCCGATACCTCGCTATCGCCCTGTAGACTGTGAGGTGTTAGATAATTGGCATTTGAAAGACAGTTGATTAAATTATAGCGGGTTCCCAGCAGACTGAATTACACACACGGGTGAAGTGATAAACGAAGGAGAAATTTTCCCCGCATGATTTTCATGCTTTTATTAATCTGATATCTGGCTTTTGTCTTCGTCGTCGGTGATGGCGTCTGTGTCGGCGGTGGCAGCGTCGTTGTTGTTGTTGCGGCTGTTATTGTTGTTGTTGTTGTTGTTTTTGTTGTTGTGGTGGTGGTGGTGGTGGTGGTGGTGGTGGTGGTGGTGGTGGTGGTTGATGATGATGATGTTGTTGTTGTTGTTGTTGTTGTTGGTGATGGTGGTGGTGGTGGTGGTGGTGGTGGTGGTGGTGGTGGTGGTGGTGGTGGTGGTGGTGGTGGTGGTGGTGGTGGTGGTGGTGGTGGTGATAGTGGTGATTGTGGTGGCGGTGGTGCTGCTGATGGTGGTGGTGGCGGTGGAGGCGGCGGTGACGGTAGGGGTGTGGTGGTGGTCTTAGAAATGGTGGTGGTGGTGGTGGTGGTGGTGGTGGTTATATGATTAAACGCACTGGCTCAGGATCTCCCAAGTTTGGGAGATATTTTTTATTTATTTTATTGTCTGAGATTTGTTATGTTTGTTTGATAGAGGCGTTATGGCCTATAAAATATGAATAATATATATCATTCATTCTGAAGGTTTTTGAAGAGTTAATTTCGAATTAACCAAGATGTCACGTAGATTTGAGTTTTTCTTAAAGGCTATCACTGGACGCAAATCGAGAGTTTTTTTCATTTTATCCTGCAATTTATGATATTCATCTTTCAAAATTTCAGAAATTTCAACATTTTTTCGATTGTATGTTAAACTGAATGGAATTATTTCACGTTGATCAGCAAGACCAGGGTCCACGTTTATGCCACTCGGCCATTTTGTTTTCAGTTGCTTAATCCAAAATGATTCTCGAAGTTTTCTTTGTTTATCAGTTTCTTCGGCCGTAGCAGAAAGAGACAGTTGCTCAATAGGCATAATTTCAATGTGTCTATCGACAGAATGACCAGGAAGATTGAAATGTTGAGCTACGTTGGTGTCCTCGTCGGGTCTAATATCGCAAAGGTGTCTAGTTGCTCGCCATCTTAAAGGGCATTTTTTTTCACCGACATACTGCTTTTGGCATAATTTGCAAGATATTAAATAGATAACATTTTTAGAATCGCAATCTAAATTAGACTGAAGTTGGAATTTGCTTTTGTTCTGATAACTGACAAATGTTTTCTGATTAGGTAGATAGAGGTCTAATTTACACCTCTTCTTTCCACATTTCTGAGATTGTCCTACGCCTATAATCGGACGATTGTGACGAATTTTGGTAGGCTTTTGATCGGCAGCCTTATCAGTAATAGTTTCCAAATCATGTAAAGTTTCGGATTTTATTTTGCGCAAAAATCGTGTTGAATATCCCCTCGGTTTGAGGGCTTTAAATAAGGTGGAACACGCAGATTCAAAATTCTTTCTATCACTAGAATTTCGGTGAAATCGGATAATCCGTGATTTGACAATACCTTTAAAAGTATGAGGTGGATGGAAAGATTTCTTATGCAGTAGTTGATGGGAATCGGTGGGCTTAAAGAATACTTTGTAATCAAGAAGCCCCCTCGTGTTATAATTTACACCTTTGTAGAGAGTAACGTCCAAACAGTCTACGGACGACTGGTCGATGTTGGCTTTAAGTTTGATGTTAGGGTCGTGATTGTTCAAAATAGTGAAAAATTCATCAAACTCTTCCCTCGAATGATTCCAGATCATAAAAATATCATCGAGGTAGCGGCGGTAAAATAAGGGCTGCTTAGGACATTTGTTAAGCGCATCTTCTTCCCACTCAGCTACATAGATGTTGGCAAAACTAGGACTAAAACGTTTACCCATAGCGCATCCACAGATTTGTTGGTAGATTTCGCCAGCGAATTCGAAATCATTGCCTTTTAAACTCAGCTCCAGGAGAGCTAATATTTCGCTAGTGGGCCTATTGTTATCAGGATATTTATCGAATGCTCTGCGAACAGAAGAAAAACCCCTTTCGATGTCAATGTTTGTGTACATAGCATCGATGTCGAGGGTTATCAAGAGTGAGTTTGGAGGAACAGAAATTGTGGAGACCTCGGATAGGAAATCCTCAGTGTTGTTCAAAATGCTGAAATGTCTATTCGCAATTGGTTGTACGTGGTAATCAATAATTTCACTAATTCGATAAGATTCAGAGCCGCAATCAGAGATAATAGGTCGACCCGGTGGTATCATAGGGTCGGACCATGACTCAATAGGTTTATGAATTTTTGGCAAAAGGTAAAACGTACGTGGATTTGAATCTCGTTTAGCAGTAAGGTATTTAAACTGCTTTTTCGTTATGGCCTTTTTGTCAGCCATTTCTTGAAGGATTCCATTAAATTTATCACAATTATTTTGCCAGAGTGGTTCGTCTAATTTGCAGTAGTGTTTCAGATTACTGAGTTGCCGATGCGCTTCACGAATATAATTATCCGTACGCATTATTACAGTAGCAGATCCCTTGTCAGCAGGCTTTATAACGATGTCATTGTTTTTACGCAAACCTGTTAAGGCTAAACGTTCTTGATATGACAAATTTTGATGATTTTTAGGAAATTCTAAATTTTCAACACGCTCCTTGATAGCTTTTATACTATCAGAGATCGCAGGGTCAACCACCTTCGAGTTAGGTGCCCAGCCAGTTTTTTCAACAAAAGGTAGAACGTTGTTTTTCTTGGAATTTCGAAAAAAGTCTGCTAATTTTACACGGTGAGAAAATTCTTCAATTTCCCATAAGCCATTATCTAAAAGGGCATCTATGTCGACTTTGGGCCGTGGTGTTGGTACATATGTTAGACCGAGATTTAACACAGATCTTTCTGCTTCAGACAATGTAGAACCAGTTAGGTTAACGATATTACCACCCAGGCCAATTTCTGGGTGGTTAGTACCCTGACCCATAGTTAGTTTAAATTAAGGTGCGATAACCAACTATTATACATCCTATTTGCAGTGCACTCCGTCTAGTGGATGTTGTCCTCAACCACCTGAAATTCAGACACAGGGAGGCTGGGAAGGATAGGGACCTTGGCTCTTAAGGCCTCTACACGGCTGTTAACGAATTGCATGTTTCGTTTCTGGGTTGTAGTCAGGTGCTTCGAATAATTTAGTTTGGCAAAGTGAACTTTAGCCTTTGGAAATTTTGAATGCATGGTACTAAACAGATTCTCAATTCTCTGGGAGGTGTCATGCTGAAGTTCGTCCTTATCATTAATTCCGATGTTAAGGATGATATGCTGAGGTTGGAAGACCTCATTGTATTTTCTAACAATATTCCTAATGTGGTTTATCTTAGCACCTGGATATATTGCTACCTGCATATCTGGATGAGGTGTCTGATTGATACGAGCTAAATTTGAAGACCCAATCAGCAGAATCTTCTTGTTCAGAGTAGGAAGGCGCCATTCACTCTTGTTATCCACCACGAACCGAAACTTGTAGAAAGACCTATGCTCTTTGGGTGTATCCCTAGGCGTAGGTTTGGGCTTAGTTGTGGGCGTAAACTTAGGTTGTGGTGGCTTTGACCTCGGCGTCGACGATCTGGTCTTTTGACCAGATCGGTCAGTGGCTGCTCTCTGTGGAAGGGGAGGAAACTCGACTGGGGACAGTGGCGAGACCGGAAAAGGGATCTGACTAGGATCCACATGAGCAGACACTGACGGTGACCATTCTGGCAGTGGAATCAGGAGCGGATCCACCACAGGAGACTGCATGGGGAACACTTGTGAGCACTGGTTATTCACCTGCTTAACTACTGGGGGACTCTCAGTGGGTGACCTATTCCGTTTCCGATTTGATTGTAGGATGACTGGTACGGTCAAGGCTGACCTTGTAGTCGGTGTGACTGGTAGGGCCACAGAGGGCCCTGCAGTTGATGTTCCTGATAAGGTCACAGGTGACCCTACAGGGGGTGTTGTACTATGGCAGGTTCTAAAATGTGGATCAAACGGTCTGATGAAATCATAAAACTGATCAATTGATGAAGAATGAAACTTCCTGCCGTAGTTATTTCGGGCCCAATTTATTGCTGTGGTCTTCGCTCTGCCTAATTCTAAATTTGGTTTGGACTGAGCTTGGATGAGGAGCGACATAAGACGACCAAGCTGGAAATTATAGTGACTAATGTTAACCTGAAGTAAAGATATGGCCCATTTCAAATTTGCTGCTAGGATGTCCTTACGGACCTCGGCGTTTGGCATCGCTGGTTTACAGAAGAAATTCTGTCTCTCTAATTCTGACACTTTCCAGCTCAATCCAGGAGGCAAACTGCCCCTACGTACATGAGCATTCAAGATGCCAAGGTGGTGAAAGCATTGTATAATCATGTAGTAATACTTGGTTAGTGAAGCCTGGGCAGATGGCGGGCGACTGTCGTTAGACCTCCTGTCATCCCGTCTTCTACTCTTGCTAACTCCAGCCATAATGTTACTAGTTAGATAATTCAATGTTTCTGCCACTAAAATCTACAAGAATACCAAAAAGTTGAGGGGACCTAATGGAATCGTGAACCAAGGGAAGTCTATCGATTTACAAGCCTAACAAAATCTACAAGTGTATCAGAAATCTACCGCTGAAAAAAAGAAGGTTATGATTAAGCATGTTAATATTTAAATAATTAATATAAGCTATCAAAGGATAATTGTGTATATTACCAATAATCTTATGCACTGTCGTGAAGTGGGCGACCGATTTCGACAAGGTTTGTCAGCTTCAGGCCACAGAACAAATCTGCCTGTCCACCAAAAATCTGTCTATTTATTAGAATTGATGGCCTTATGGATGTGGCTTAGATTAGTGTTCAATTGTACTTTGAAAATTTTAAATTCTATTCACATTACAGATTTGGACTGCCACAGATGTTTAAAAACGATTGTCTAAATCCTTTGACGTTGATTGAGTTCTAAGGTTTCTCAGTGGGCTTCCAGTAATACTCTCATGAATGAGTGGCGGTTGATCAAAGAGATCAAGCCATGCATATTAACCCAGTGAGATCGATTCTGTTTGTTCAGAAGGTGTCCATTTCTGAACGAGGTTCTAGTATCAGTCTGTTGATTGATCAAAGGGATCACATAACGGTCATTAATCATTTGAACAGTGAACTATATTTCAAAAGGTGTTGTTGGACTTTGTTTCCAAGTCTTTTGAAGTCGAATTTAGGAAAGAACATTTTTTAATTTCCAACAATTAAATAATTGTCTATAACATTTAGACTAATAGGATTCAAGTGTATTTGAAAGATTTAATGAGCAATATGAATTTCGAGTTCCCTCCATCCATCCATCCACCCACCCACCCACCCACCCACCCACCCACCCACCCACCCACCCACCCACCAACCCATCCACCCATCCACCCACCCATCCATCCATCCACCCACCCATCCATCGACCCACCCATCCATCCGCTCATCCACCCATCCATCCGTTCATCCACCCAACCACCCATCAATCCATCCATTAATCCATCCATCAATCCATCCATCAATCCATCCAGTTAATGAAGGAAGGAGTGACAGAAGAAAGATAAAGGAAGAAAGGATGGATGAAGTAAGGAAGGAAGAAAGGACGGATGAAGGAAGAACGGATGGATGAAGGAAGGAAGGAAGAAGGGGCGGATGAAAGAAGGAAGGAGGGAGGGAGGGATGGCGGGAGGGAGTGAGGGTGGAACGGAGGGGTGAGGGTCGAGGAATGAGGGAGGGAGGGAGGGAGGGAGGGAGGGAGGGAGGGAGGGAGGGAGGGAGGGAGGGAGGGAGGGAATGAAGGAAGAATGGAGGAAGGAAGGAAGAATTGAGGGAGGGAGGGAGGGAGGAAGGGAGGGAGGGGGGGGGAAGGAAGGGAGGGAGGAAAGAAGGAGAGAATGAAGGAAGGACGAACGGATGGACGGAAGGGCGGGAATGAGGGAGGGAGGGAGGGAGGGAGGGAAGGAGGGAGGGAGGGTGGAAGGAGGGAGGGAATGAAGGAAGAATGGAGGAAGGAAGGAAGAATGGAGGGAGGGAGGAGGGAAGGAACAATGGAGGGATGGCTGGAGGGAGTGATGATGGGACGGAGGGGTGAGGATCTAGGAATGAGGGACGGAGGGAGGAAGGGAGGGAGGGAAGGTAGGAATGAAGGAAGAATGGAGGAAGGAAGGAAGAATGGAGGGAGGGAGGAAGGAAGGGAGTGGGGGGGGGAGGAAGGGAGGGAGGAAAGAAGGAAAGAATGAAGGAAGGACGAACGGATGGACGGAAGGGCGGGAATGAGGGGGGCGGGAGGAAGGAAGGAAGGATGGATGGATGGATGGATGGATGGATGGATGGATGGATGGATGGATGGATGGATGGATGGATGGATGGATGGATGGATGGATGGATGGATGGATGGATGGATGGATGGATGGATGGAGGAAGGAAGGAAGGAAGGAAGGAGAAATGGAGGGAGGGCGGGAGGGAGGGGGGAACGGAGGGCGGGAGGGAGGGAGGGAGAGGGCGAGGAAGGAAAGAAGGAAGGAAGGAAGGAAGGACGGATGTATGGACGGACGGGTGGGTGGGAATGAGGGAGGGAGGGATGAAGAAAGGAAGGAAGGATTGAAGGAAGGAAGGATTGAAGGAAGGAAGGACGGGAGGGAGGGAGGACGGATGGACGGACGGAATGGCGGGAGGGAAGGAGGGATGGAGGGAGGGAGGATGGATGGATGGAAGGAATGAAGGAAGGATGGAAGGAAGAAGATGATGAACGAATCAAAACTATTATTAAGAAGACAGACTAAATTGATGGAATGATGGTATGCCAGACAGATTTGCCACGACGGTATGGTGCAATAATTAGTGTGTTAGTAAGACAATAAAACAATAGAACTGGCACTCGCTTGTAGGTGGTTATATGATTAAACGCACTGGCTCAGGATCTCAGGATGGTGGTGGTGGTGGTGGTGATGGTGGTGGTGGTGGTGGTGGTGATAGTGGTGATTGTGGTGGCGGTGGTGCTGCTGATGGTGGTGGTGGCGGTGGAGGCGGCGGTGACGGTAGGGGTGTGGTGGTGGTCTTAGAAATGGTGGTGGTGGTGGTGGTGGTGGTGGTTATATGATTAAACGCACTGGCTCAGGATCTCCCAAGTTTGGGAGATATTTTTTATTTATTTTATTGTCTGATATTTGTTATGTTTGTTTGATAGAGGGGTTATGGCCTATAAAATATGAATAATATATATCATTCATTCTGAAGGTTTTTGAAGAGTTAATTTCGAATTAACCAAGATGTCACGTCGATTGGAGTTTTTCTTAAAGGCTATCACTGGACGCAAATTGAGAGGTTTTTTCATTTTATCCTGCAATTTATGATATTCATCTTTCAAAATTTCAGAAATTTCAACATTTTTTCGATTGTATGTTAAACTGAATGGAATTATTTCACGTTGATCAGCAAGACCAGGGTCCACGTTTATGCCACTCGGCCATTTTGTTTTCAGTTGCTTAAAACTGTTGTATTGCCTGGTGTAGACTGTAGACATGTTGTTCATATGAATGGTACGAATGAATGGCCAATATTCTAAACCTTGCAAGAGACTGGTTAAAGACAAGGTTTCACACAGGCGATTTTCTAGTTTCTAACCCTTTCAACAAGATGTATGATGTACACATTCATTTAGTTATGATTTATCTGAATTTTATGAAACTATAATGGGACTGGAAGCTATTGCTGCCATAAACAGGTTCAAAATAATTCAGATTACAATTCCGCCGTTATAACTGGCGCTATATTCGGTTTCTGGCATGGAACGGAGTTCGTGTATCAATCGATGAAAGACCATAAACACTGAGACCAGCAACAAAACTTGTCGATGGTGAGGACTTCTTTGACCCATACCAAAGACTGATTACTGTTACACATAATAGATTTACTAAAGGTAATGTCTCTTAATAGAAGTGATTTACCATAGTAAATACTGTAGCTTGTTGCGGTAGCAAAATGGTGGATGTTTACGACGCTCGGTCTAACGATTGTATCAATTTATTTTGACACCGAATTGTTAATTTTCCAGATTCATTTCATTTCATTTCATTTATTTAAAACGCCCAGATCACAAGGTGACATGTGGAGTGCGTTACGTTGCTACATATTGTGGCGGTAGAGAAGTGGATAAAAATATTATTATTATCATCATCATTATTATTATTATTATTATTATTATTATTATTATTATTATTATTATTATTATTATTATTATTATTATCACTATCATCATTATTATTACTACCATTATTAATATTAGACTATACTAAACAGACGTCGTCGTCGTTGTCATATTCGTCATCGGTGTAGGTGATGATGTTGGTGAGAGTGTTGTTGTTGTTGTTGTTGTTGTTGTTGTTGTTGTTGTTGTTGTTGGTGGTGGTGGTGGTGGTGGTGGTGGTGGTGGTTGTCATGTTGATGCTGATGTTGATGTTGATGCTGATGCTGTTGTTGTTGTTGTTGTTCTTAATGACGATGTTGATGCTGATGCGGTTGTTGTTGTTGTTGTTGTTGTTGTTGTTGTTGTTGCTGTTGCTGTTGTTGTTGTTGTTGTTGTTGCTGTTGCTGTTGCTGTTGCTGTTGCTGTTACTGGTTGTTTTTGTTTCCGGTTACTATGCACGCGTAACTTCCGTGCGTGTCTGCGTGCGTGTATGCGTGTGTGCGTGCGTGCGCGCGTGTTCATTGTGCAGTTGCGCCCCGTGTCTTCTCTCCTCGTTTCCAAAACCGAAACAGAAACGAGAGAGAAACGAGGAGCGAGACCAGTTTGCGGCAATTGAGATAGTAAGGCAAAGTCTATGACCTTAATCAGGAGGTGGACTCATATAATGTGGCACGTGGTATCGTTCATCTTGCCTGGAATTGTTTAGTGATGATTCGAATAAGGGCACATAATTTCGTGAGGAATTTTCGAGTTTTCAGTGAGAATAAAGAAGCAAATTTGAAATAGTTTGGGCGAGTTTGATAGTATCTTGTTGAGTAGATTCTCCTTTCAGTAGAAAAAGTGTCGCATATGAGGATGTAGTGGAATTCATCCCCTATGTCATTCTTGTCGCAAAGTGGAAGACAAAACAGGTGCTATTGTCATAGAAAACTATCTGAGTCAATATTGGCAACGATAGCAACTACGTTCAAGTCAAACAAGCTCAAAGTTTTCAACAGGGATTATCTTGCGACCATCGTAATCCGAACACATTTTGACTGACAGTTGTTGCAATGTTGCTATTTCTATCAACAATGGCAGGATTTGCAAGTCCCCGTGACTTCTTTAACCCGTATCGCGCTGATGTTAAAATAATCGGAAAGACAGGCTTGCGGTTTGGAAACAATGTTGCTAAAAAAACTGTTGCTGTCTTAAACAGAAACATCTTACAGCAACATGAATGTGTCATTTATCTTTTTTGAAATTCTACCTTTCTTAGCTGATCTGTTTTAAAGGTATCTACATCCCAGTAATCAATTTTTCTTTTTCGTATTGTCTTTTCTCTCCCTCACAATTTTCGTTTTGTAAGTAGGGCTTATTCGAGTCAGTTTCTTACTTCGATGGCGTCAACACCTTTCCAGAGTATTCATCGATGATTTGCCGTCATATGACGTCATACTGAGTTAAGCGGCGTGTAGAATGACGCCATAATCATTACGTCATAACTGATTTTATTGGGCCCGTCTTTAACTTTTAATAGTCCGACACGTTGTACGAAGCGTATGTCTGTACTATTTAATAAACATGCATCAGCACCGAGTCAAATTAGCTTCAAAATATTCAACAACTTGCATGTATAGTTTTCTGGAAATTGATAGTTGGGGAGTTCAGAGATCGATCGATCTCAGCAAGAGCGAGGTGTGGGCGGAGCTTAGCTAATGATGGGCGGGGCATAAAAATGGAAATGTCTATTAAAATACAATTAAAGTAAAACTTGCGGTGCATGGTAGAACTTCTCAGTTCGCCTACTCCGCTGACAATTGGCTACAGCAGTCTATATTAACTGGAAACACTGCTGAAATTATCCTTGACATATGATGCATATAGTATTATCCTATCCGTACCAATATTCACTGCCAAGTCCTTCAAATACTTACATCATTGGCTCCATCTGTGATAGTGCAGCTGGCTGAGCCGCCAGTCGATCAGTATCGGGCCAAGAAGACCGCTATTGGACCCGTATTGGCTTAGTAAGCTGCAGTAACATGGCTGTTGGTATGTTCTTGGGATAGTATCTCCGAAAAGCTCATGGCCGCAATATCCATAGGTAATATCGTGGCGACGAGGAGTGTGGCTAAACGGAGTGGAACGATCTTTCAGCCGCAATCAGTGTTCTTCACATTTCTCCCCTGCGTCGTGTCCATTACGAGCAACGTAAGATAATGTATGTTCACTTTCGTCTGTAGTGGAATTAGATTTGGTTTTGTCCTGACCGCAAAACTACGTGCCTGATACTACTACTGACAAGCGGTCGATGCCACATTATTGCAAAACCCACACGTTAACGCCATGTGGTGGAACCAAATGCAAATTCCTTTGTCAGTCTGCAATTTTATGGGTGACACATACCAATCTAGTTAAATTCCATCCAGTGGCTTAGGAGGAGTTGCGTTACAATCAATTTCTTGAACTTTCAAACCCATCTCCGACCCAACAACCATTTGGAGCGGAGCGAAATGTAAATGGCCTCATGCAATTAAATCTGCAATCATATGGGGTAACACAGAACAAGTTGATAGAATTCCGTAGAACTGTTTTGGAGGTGTCTTATTACAATCAATTACCGCACATTCCTGAACATGCACGCACGCACGCTCACACGAGCACACGCACGAACGCACGCACGCATGAACGAACGCACGCACGCATGCACACACGAGTACAAGCACGCGCGCACAAACGTTGTTGGTGGCGTTATTTCTGAGTGCAGTTGTGGTGGCGGTGTCACAGGCATGAGCGAGACAATCTGTTCCCATGCTATATAAAAACGTGTGGGCAATCATTGGCCGTCGCTGCTGTGGTATATCATAATTGCTGTGTTTGCGATAGCAAATCCCCGGATTTTTTTCCAAATGGTATTTAACGCTGTCAAGCTGTCAAAGTAGTAGGGTAGTATTGCCACACATGTAGCGTTGTATCGGTATATCTTGACGTTCGTATGGATTTTAGAAACGCCACTCCACAGATTCCATCGGCTTGGAAAGCAAGGTTTGTATTATGCGGGAGAAGTGCTGCGGAGGGAGTCCAAAATTCTGCTCTTACTCCACTTTATGAATCCATTTCCTCGGTCAATCATATGACGTCATAATCAACCACATGGCACGTAGACTGGCGTCATAATCATTACGTCATACATGATTTGTTTAATCCGTCTTAAACGTTTAATAGTCCGCCAGGTTGTATGAATTGTACGTCTTTCCTATTTACCTGGTGTTGAATATTTTGAAAGTAATTTGACTTACGCTAGGCAGCAACAGCACCCAGTCAAATTACTTTCAAAATATGCAACAGCTTAGCACTATAGTTTTCTGGAAATTGATAGTCAGTGAGTTCATGGATTGATCGATTTCAACACGAATGAGATGTAGGTGGAGATTAACTAGTATTGGGCGGCACATAGCTAAAACTGGTCAGGTCCCTTCTCCCCACGCCGAAGAAAGGTACCATTCGCTCATTCCTCCCATTTGCGTCAAACCGGTATGTATGTGTTGGCTTCAAGCATGAGGAGATGCATGACTCTAACGTTGTTTTGCAGCTCTTAGAAGCAATACGGGTACGCTTTTCCTTATTGATAAAAGAAATATCACATGTATACTCCATCTACAATGACATATCTAGCATTGTGATCGGTGTGGCAGAACCAATCGACTGCAGTATAGCAAGTGCATTTGCAAAGGGCCCTGAAATTTGCGAGACCCCAATATGTGACATGTAGAATTGTGTTAGTGAAACTTCTTTGGTCCCTGCCTAACATCAAGTTACCAGGATCGGTACCAAACCAATACTTGCGTTAATAATCCAAATATCTAACGTTCATGAAAAGGAATTGAGATGGTTATAAAAGGTGCAAGCATTAACATTATGACTGCCCTTGTGCCGTATAATAAGGTTAACCCGAGACTTATATGCTAGAGATGGGGTGTGTACCTCCACCGCTTGCTCAAGGGGATGACACATAGTACAACTCCCAACTTTCCCGAGCTTCGACATAGGAATAAAGGCAATGAATACGTGCAAACGCTAAACTTAATGTACTTTCTGCCCAATCCAAATGACGAAGAAGTACAGCAGTATGAATCTTAACACTTTGACACTCAAATTTGTCTTTAAAATTTCATTTTACTCATAGACAATATCCGTTTGCAAACCAAGAGATTTAAAAAAAATTTATCACTGGAATGTCTGGCTCGATTATCGAGCCACCCATTCCAGTGGTAAATTTACAAAAATGGTCTTCTCTTATTCAGAAAATATGCTTTCCTCAAGACAGCTGAAGAAGCAGTTTTGGCAGACTTTGGGATTCACAACGGATTTTATGCAGATCCTAATGAATGGCATCTATGCTATATTTAGTAATTAA
Source organism: Chaetoderma sp. LZ-2023a (assembly GCA_034401795.1). NCBI lineage: Eukaryota > Metazoa > Mollusca > Caudofoveata > Chaetodermatida > Chaetodermatidae > Chaetoderma > Chaetoderma sp. LZ-2023a. Next base: position 138,513 of record JAVVLW010003635.1, read on the forward strand.
ATACCTTGTACCAATTTTAACCTTACGTGGTAAATCTCACGCGGTTCTCAATACAAGAGTCTTCAAAGCGACTATGTAAGAGAACAACAGTATGCTTTCGTATGCTACATTCGCTGCCTCGCAAAGTAAATTGATCGCACAGTTTTCGTGTTTAAATGTACATGACAAGATACTCTGAGCTCATTGTCAAATGATAGTGCCATAATTCTAATTTATGACTAATATTGCCATTTCTCTACATTACATAAGCTGATAGTTTTAGTCTAGCACCCGCTATTTGTAGGTCTACAGTCCTGAGCTGGTTTTGTTAGAAACCTGTTTTAAAGAATATCGTGTTGAGCATCTGGTGAAACATCTACTATATAAGCTGGTACCAGACTCCAATTGCTCGTAATCACAATAGTGGAGCTATCGAGTAAGGGCTACCGAGTCGGCGACGCTGGTTGGCTAATGCTGATAAGACCGAATATTTCTATTGGTTGTCAATTTTTAGCCCAGAGAAACCCAAAAACAAACAAGTGGAATGTAAAATACATCTGTTTACATTCTAATCAGCTGATTATGAATACGGCAATACATCGCGTAAAACGGCAATTATTCAGTGTCTAGTCCATCTTATGAAATGCAAACTAACATCGTTTGGCACAATTTTCTACTAATATAATCTGTAGCGCCCTGTCAGATTCAAGCTGCTGAAATACATTTCTGTAAACGTGTTATAAGATTCCAGGAAATGTGAACCTCCCGCTGTCGGACGTACAATACGGCTCAGAAATAACTTATATTGTTTCCAAAACAAGATAAAATGTACAGTTGAATATTTTGGACTTAATTTGATTGGAAGCCAATATTGCCGTAGGTCGAAAATATTCAACACAACTAGATACCATTTTTCTGTTTTGGAAATATATTAACCTATTTATGAACTGGGCTGTGGTGCTACTGTATTGTAGGATGTTGTTTTTCTGGAGTGTGTGTGTGTGTGTGCGTGCGTACGTGCGTGCGTGTGCGTGTGTGCGTCGTGCGTACGTGCGTGCTTGGGTGGGTGGGTGTGTGTGTGTGTGTGTGTGTGATATCAGTCTTCCACTGTTGTAGGTCGTTGAGGTTTTTTCATCTGTACATTTATCTAGTTTGTCAAGGGCCCACCACCACATAGCCTTAGCCTTTGGTGGATGCCTGTTTTGATCTGTTAAATTATTAATCTATATGAAAATAAAGAATCTTGAATCTAGTTAAAACACAATATTCAACATAATATTTCTTCCATCCAGAATTATTTGTCTAGCTTGATATTCAGAGTCCAAAGAGTTAACTCTTTATGATATACAGTAATGAATATTATATTGAGTATTTTGAAACTAATTTGACTGAGCTGCTGCTGCCCGGGATTCAAAATTCTTAACAGGTTTCCTGTATAGTTGTCCTGAAATCGAGACATTGGGTGTTAAACTGGTATTACGATCTATCAGCCCAAAATGTCCATGTACCTTGTGCAACCAACAACCTCGTATTACCATGAGAAATACCTTGTATGGTTTTTGGGTTTTGAATGAGTTAATGACTTGAATATAACCCATTAATGACATAACAGGCCAAAATAACTTCTGCAGTGGGCTTGAGAAATATCTCTGTACCCCAAGACACTATGTTTGACAGTTTAACATTGGAGTGGCTGGTGTAACATCAGAATCAGTCATTACAAGGGTAAACTTGAACAAACAGGTGCGATTTCATTATTGCAGCATTTTTTCAAAAAAGTGTGGGGATAGAAAATCTGCTGTCTAAGAAGTAATTCACAACTTAATTCACTGGAATGAAAAATTGTATAGAAGATTTCAATGATCAGCTGGAAAGTCAGGAAATCTGAGCAATCTATTTCATGCTGTACCCCTGTACACAATGAGAAAATGCTGTCACACAAACCAATAATGACTTTTCGGTGACATGGTTATGTTTGACATTTAGTAACGCGGTGAGGTGAGAACTCTCATCTGAAAAAAGATATATCAAATTAATAACACCAGTGGAACCAATATTCAATTTCACTCTGTATGACAATGACACTGTACATGCATGATATTTTAATAGGCAAACTGTTTTAAAAACAATTTCAACGGAACCTGTTGTTCCATAGAGGGGCACACAGCTGTCAATCAGGTTATTTTCAAGATATTCTACAATCTTCATATCATCTCTCTTAAAAACAGATTTATTTGTAATCAGAGTGAGCAAGACCAATAACACTCCGTGTTTCTTTATTAATTCAGTCAGATTATTTGATTTAAGGATATAGCTGCTCAAACCACAAGACCTAAATCACTTTCAGACACACTATTTACAAAATATTTAGTTTTCTGCACATCTCAGTTCTGGCTCACCTGGTCCGAAAAGCCTGAGAGGCCAAATGAGCTTATTCTATGGCAATATATTTGGTCTAAATAGCTCAATAAATAAAACAACAGGCAATGTTTGTTTGCATGTCGTTAAAATTTTTGAAAAACCTTTACCATTCTATCAATAGCAAATTCTGTGCTTGGAAGACAGGCACTTGCCTATTTGGATCACTAAGTCACGCCATCATTCACTTCATGCAGAGCGTACTGGCTGAATGTGTTATTATTGGTGACCATTACAATTTAAGGAAATTTACCGTTTACATATATTCTTAAGAAACTAGACTAGATTGATCTACTGGTAGATTTTCTCCCCAGATATATGTGTTTGAAAAGTCAGGTAAGCTAAAGCAAACTTGACATTATCGACCAATCACACTTGAGCTTTTATTACATGTGGTTGGTGGTCTTGACAGTGGAAACAGATTTTGATCTTTGAGCCCGTGCCCATCATCCATTCTGTTGTTTTGCATGACAATTATCTTTTTTGAATACAAATTCTTTCATTTCTGACCTAAATGCTCAAGCTTTTATCAAAATTTTCAAAATTGGATCTTAGATACCCATGCTTTGTACAGAAATATTTGTATTTTCAGCCAGAATTGTCATATTTCTGCATTTGTACCAAGATGTTCATGTTTCTGAATAAAAATTATGCATTTCAGTCCAAAATCTTCATATTTCCTATCAAAATTGTTGCTGTTAATGGTTAAGATTGGTTAGGAAAATTGTCATTTTACTTAGTGAATGTCCATTTGCAGGCCAAAAAAGAGATTTTTTGGCATTACAGTGATAAATTCTTGAAAATATTCTCAATACCACTGCAAATGGTGTTTTTCTGGCTTAATTACCATTACAGGGTTAGACTCGGCTCCATTAGTTGATACATTTTCAAAGTGAACATGGCAATAATATAGGTCATGGGCCTGTTGAATAGGAATTTGACATTACTGTGGCCATCATTTCATATCAAAGTTTTCACATTTTGGGCCTGGATTCTTTAATTTTTTACCTAAAATATTCATGTTTCCTGTTAATATGTTCATAGTTGGAACATAGATATCAATTCTTCATACAGAAATGTGTGTTTCTTCAGCCAAGATTTTCTTACTTTTGCATTTTGCACACATGTGTTTTGTTTTTAAACATAGTAGTTGCTTTTTAATCCATTACTGGCTATTTGAATTTTTTAGCATTTTGAAGCCAAATATTCTTGTTAATTGTGAAAATCTATATATTTCTTGGTAAACACTTGCTTATAATCCCAAATTCACAGATTTCAGTACCAAATCTTTGCATTTTCACACATATTCTTTCATTTTAGGTCCAAATTTCCTAATTTTTTTCTTAAATTTTAAGCGCTGGTTGACATTTGACGAAACGGTCCATTACAGATTTTACATTTTGAGCCCAGATACAGATATTAACTGTCAAAACTTATATATTTCTCTAAACTTTTGCTTTTAACACAAAATTGACAAATTTCAGCAAGAAATGTTTGCATTTCCGCACCAATTTCTGCATCTAGGTACACATTTCCATGATTCCAGCCATAATCTGTGTTTGAAACCCAATTTTAAATGTTTCTTATACAAATACTGATATCCCAGGTGAGCGATACTCCCCCCACCATGCACATTGTGCCTCTAGGTTCCAAGATCTACTTTGATTTCTGGCAGTCTGGGTATCATTTCTCAAGATCACCGAGACCACTCTTAAATTATAATCTTTTTGCAGTATTAAACCCTATAATATATTTTAGATATATAAGCATACGTAACCAAAATATTAAGTTGGTCACCCCAAATAAACAATACTTTTTGTGTGGCCTGAAATTAATTTGATTTAAACCAAAATGCCCTTGTTTCAGGCTGAAACCTTTTATATTTCTGATGTTAATATTTCAAAACCAGATTTTCATTTAACTGTCAAAATGTTTACATTTCTTTGTAACTTTGCAATTAATCACACATTCGCACATTTCAGGTCCAAATATTTGTATTTTCAAACTAAATGTCTGGATCTTATGACTTACATGTAAATGTTGACATAATTAACAACAACTTTAATTTCAACAATAACCTTTCACAGATTGCAACAACTACAGATTACAGGTATTTGATAAAGTAAGCAGTAAATGTAAGTCCTTTTTATATATTTAGATTTGCTACTTGTGAAAGACAATTGACCCAAATGGATCAATCTAGATTTGCCATTAATAAATGAGTTATCTGTTACTGAGCCAAAACCTTACATGATCACAGGATCAGTGTTCTAGACCATAGTTATTTACCTTATTATAGTTAACATCAATAATGGGTTTACTGGTTGGTCAATGGTGGAAATCAGATACATCATTGTTATATGTATTATGGCAATGAAGCTGATTTTTAAAAAGAAAAAGACATCCATCATTCCATGTGAAGCTCTGGGGTGCCCCTCATTATCCAAATTATATTAACCCAATGGTGCAGAAATGTGACCATATGATACAAACAATCTGTCAGATATGTTGACACAAATACTATTATTGTAAGATGTTGTGCCAGCCGCCACAATTCTAATAATTTTAGTTTCAAAATATTCAACATAATATGTTGGAATCATGATACAGAAAGTAAGCAAAGCATCAAGTTTTAAAAGCTTCGCAGGAAACACCCCTGCTGGAACTATTTGCATTGGCCTCCACCAATCACCCACCCTCACCCAAATACCACTCACCCTCCCCACCACCCTCAGTGGTAAATGCTTTTCTAGGAAATACTGGTATACTGTATTCAATTTATACGAGTATTTCCGTAAAATAAACTCTAGAAGTCACATAAGAAGTAAATGTGTGGCCCAAGCCTTCTACTAAGCGATGAACGAAAACTGGTAACAAGATTTGGAAGTGTGGCTACTTCTGTCCTTCAAGAACATAAGCTAGATTAATAGCGCGACTTGGTTTTAATTTTGGACAATAGTCTTTAGTGAAAAATTCCATTTTAGTTATGTAGTGTAACGAAATGTGTAAGATAAGATCATACTAATACCCGAAGCGGTGTCGTTGTACAAGGGTTAAATAGCTGCCATTTCGCTTTGATGCGTCTGCTGTTGTATATATTTCCCCTATCTGTGTAATGGCGTCATGTAAGTAAATCGCGTACAAAGATGGCAGCCCATACCGGCCTTCATATCCCAAGCCAGAGAATCGCCAGCGAGGGAATGAGGAGTCGGGTACCAGCTTATCTACTATATAGATCCGAACTCTCACTCAAGCAGCTGACGTCATAATCAATTACGTCATCATGTACCTGACGTCACCATGACAATGACGTATTATAACAGGGTAATGAAAATTGTGAAGTCTTTGATAGATTTATAATTTAATGAATTTTCAGGCAGCAACAGATCCCAGTCAAATTTGTATCAATTTATTCAACAGCTTACATGAATGGCTACCTTGAAATGTAGATTCTGAGGATCCATGTATCAAAGTTTTAAATCGATTCCAATACGAGTTAAAAAGTGGGCGGGTTTTAGCTGGAAATGGGCGGGGCATCGCGGGCAATGGATCCTTTTATTTTTAAGCTTAACCGCTAAACTGATCATATGTGATTAAAATGCACTATTTAGCTGGATTCGTATCTGTTTGCTCAGCTGTATGTCATAACCTGCTTATGTTATGCTCACTGAGTAACCACAGCGGCAACACTGCGATAACGCCTATGAAAGAGAGACATCTTTCTTCTCGATATCTTCAGAGTCGGTGGTGCATTAACTAATTGCTTGATGGATAGACACAGAACTTATAATTTAACTCTTTCGATGGAACGTGGATCTAAGTAATCTATTCATTGATAGAGATTCTTAGTGCGGCCACCCATCGCGTAGTTTCAAATCTTCTGATTAATGATCAGGATCATCAAGCTGGATAGCAAAATCGAAATCCAGATTTACCTATGCTCCGCCCCCCCCATCTCTAGCTAAGCTCCACCCACGTTTTGCCCGTATTGGGTTCGATAGATCCCTGTACTCTCTGTATCTCACTTTCAGGAAAACTATACAGGTAAGCCGTTGAATATTTTGAAACTAATTTGACTGGGTGCTGTTTCAAAATATTCTACAGCATTTTTATTAAATAGTAAATACATACAATTTGGACAAACACGCTTAGTCCATCATCAATTAAGCGCTCATGACGAACTTAGCTATGATATTCATGACGCAATTGATTATAACATCATCCTACTCGTCACGCAGTTGATTTTGACGTCATATGATTGATGGATAACATAAATCCACCATTAGGAAGCCAACACATAGCAATGATAATGTCGATTCGTGTCGTACGCCTACTTCATATTACTCAATCGGGATGCCAGGATACTTAATCGTCTATCGGTCCAGAATGGCTCGCTCAATGATTCTCCAACAAGTCCACAGATGTTGTTCACCAACTGCGAGGAACCGATCAAGATAGCAAATGGCAGGCCATGGCTCAATCGATCGTCCTATTGCACGATCCTCGCCCTCCGACTCCGCTCCCGCATCGAGTACCACGAACAGCGTATCTATGTGAGTGGGCGCATGTTAGTACGATGGGCCCCATCAGGTTTGCAGCCACATAAGGCTGAACCATCTGCTAACGCCGTTCATCACATCCTCGAAATTGTGTTGAATTTCGTGGTTCTACGATGAAGGTAAGCACCTCCAAACGAATAGCTGCCCGCATCCCTGTTCACTTCTGAGTACATTATCTTGACAAAAATGGATAATTGACGCGAATTTGGTAGGAATCTGTTGATGCAATATCTCTTATACGTGACATTTCTATGTTGATTGCAGCAATAGCTTCTTGTAGCATAAATATAAATATGCCACGATGCCTTGAATATTGCCATTTTAGACATAGCTCTATAGGACACCATAAACGTAGTTGTTTTACCAAAGTTAGATGTTAATAAAAGCAGTGTAATACCATATCTTATAACATTTTCATAATATTTTCCCATCGCGTTTTCTGACATTTAATTATATCATTAGCCAACACTGAATGCTGAATCATAAAAGAAGAATTTGTTAAGCACACACTACTTTCAGAAGCAACGAACTTGGTTGCGGTACCCAATGAAATCCAGCAAGTGATGAATTTCAGCATCAAATCAAATTCAAAGTCCATTCAAATTCAGTAGTCAATCAAACTCAGTATCCAGTAACATTCAACATCCAATCAAATTCAGTAGCCATTACAAATTCAGCATCCGATCAATTTCAGCATCCAATCAAATTCAGGATTCAATCATATTCATCTACAATAAAATTAAGCATTGATCAAATTCAGCAACAATTCAGCATTCAACAACCTCGGTAGACTGAGCGCGATGTCATTCGTCAATAGTGATGTCAACGGGCAAAAATGTACAAAATTAACAAAACGACCACACGGGGAGCGGCACAACCAGCCCAATATCGTGGAATCGTCATTTCACTTTAATAAATGGCATGAAAAGACGGATCCATTGCTAGCTAAGATCTGTTCAGTGTGTATGCGCCTTTGAATCGACTTACTCTCTTCGAATTCCCAGAATCACATTTTCAAGGTAAATTTACAGGTAAGCTATTGATTATTTTGAAACTAATTTGACTGGGAGCCGTTTCTGCCTATTATAAATTTACCACAGACATACAATTCAAACATTTTCCGTGACGGACCTTCGATTTTCGTAACGGAGCTACGTCATTTTAATTATGCCGTCAGCAAATGATATATTTTGATTATGACGTCAGATAGGTGAGTGACATATCAGATCCATCCATTTCAAATACGTTTCAATTTAATAGCATAATTATCAACTGTGTTTGGTTCTGAGATCGTTAACCCTTAGCCCCTTGAGCTGCCCATGTCCCAATATATTAAACCAACTGTACAGAAACACCATTGAATAATCTGAACCTAAATTGACTTGAACGCGTTCCAGCCATACGCATCAACACTTGTCAGTCAAATTAGTCTCGAAATATTCAACATAATATTACTTACACCATAATGTGCTATCTGGTCTGTATGGGTTAAAGGGTTAAAGCGACTTAAATATGGTGTCTACAAAACAATAGTCATAATGGAGGAATCCAGTCTTAGCTATGCCCCGCACATCTCTAGCTAAGTTCCGCCCATACTTCATCCGTGTTAGGATTTATCAATCGCTGAACTCCCTGACTATCAATTTCCAGAAAACTATACAGGTAAGCTATTGAATATTTTGAAACTACTTTGACTGGGTGCTGTTGCTGCCTACAGCATGTTTAATAAATAGTAAAGACCTACAATTCATACAACATAGCCAACCATTCAGTGGTGGATCCAGGGTTGGGGTGGTGAGCACACGGAGGCACGTACCACACCCCCCACCCACTCACCCAGGGCTGTAAATTCTTGTATATATATATATGTCCACGAATTGTTAGTAAAAATAATATAATGAAACAATTATTTGCGTTTGTTATAGCCTATAATAGAGGAATTCACGTATAGCTATGCCACGCCCATCTTTAGCTAAGCTTCACCCACATTTCGCCCGTGTTGGGATCGATCGATCCCTGAAATGCCTACCTATTGATTTCCAGAAAACTGGTAAGCTGTTGAATATTTTGAAACTAATTTGATTGGGTCTTGCTGCTGTCTATGGCAACAACAGGCCCCCATTCCCCCCCCCCCCCCGGTGAAATTAGTTTCAAAATATTCAACAGGATGTTTATTAAATAGTAAAGATATGCAATTCGCGCAACAATTTTTAGTCTGCCATTAATTAAGTGTCCGTGGCGTACTTATCTATGTCATTCACGATGTCATTGAATATGAGGTTATCCTATACATCACCTAGTTGATTATGGCATCACATAATGGATGGATAGTCTGGAAAGGTGCATTACTTTCTTTAAGGGGCAAGATTTTACATTTTATATCTCTTTAGAAGATTTCCTTAATCTAATTCTGGAGGGTGCATTTCAAGCTTTGCAACGCCCATATCTGGAGACGTTCTGGTCACTGTGTGCACGTGTTGGGATCGATTTGAAACTTTGAAAGCTGAATTTCCAAAATAAATAAGATAACTACAAGAGTAATAATACATGTACACTGTAGCAGCAACAGCTCCGAGTCAACATATTTTCAAAATATTCAATAGAATATTTATAAATTTTAAATTTATCACAGACATACACTACAGACAGCTCTGTGCTGAACCATTGCCAGGTTCCTGCGGAACTACATCCTTTCGAGTTCCTCAGGTAAGAGGTGGTGATGAATTTGAATTGAACGCTTTGTATGCTTTAATGAAAGATCAAACCCCTTTCTCGTTCAAAGTAAGATTTATTTATTAGGCTGCGTGTCAAGCGACGCAGTCTATTGTAATCTTAAGCTCAGGCTTGTTGAGGTTTTTTTAAACGTATCTCCTTCCAGGGTTTTGAAAGTAGAGCGTCTAAATTTCGCCAAAGGGTAGAATATAGTTCCAGGCGTTGGGCTTGTGCTTTTTGGCGAGGTGTACGTTAGTTTTTCGCGGAGATCGTCGAGAACCCTGTTTCCGGGGTCCATTTTGGGCTACACGAACTCACTAGCGGAAAAACTCATCCCGGAACCATCTCGCCCAATACAAATTCTTGCCTAGGGGCTAACAACCTGGAATCGCATCCGGTATTAGGATCACTTAAAGTAACGCGTTGTGCCAGGCCTTACAGGCAAGTGCTAAAAGATATATGCTATTAGTTTGAGAGATGTGCAACTGTTTTGTAACATATCTGGCTCATGTTGGCAGCACCTTTGTAAAGTGGGCAGAGTGTGACATCTGTACGTACTGGGTTCACTTGAAATTATGTAGTAAGGTATCCATCGTTCGGAAAAATAAGTGTTTCCTGTGTCCACATTGTGAACCAGAACAATAACTATTTTAAAAATGTGTTTTATAGTAATTTAATTGATATTCCATGTGTCATAATGTTCACGATTTCGTTCTGAGCCACCTCACTTTTGCCATGGTTTTGTGGACCCGTGTTGCCAGTTTTTTGTTTTAATTTATGTTGCGACGCTAGTAACATTTAAAGTGATTTTAAGAAGTTATTTTGTTTTAATTTATGGTGCGACGCTAGTAACTTTTAAAGTGATTTTAAGAAGTTATTTTGTTTTAATTTATGGTGCGACACTAGTAAGTTTTAAAGTGATTTTAAGAAGTTTCTGTGATCTTTTCATTGTAAATATTCGAATTTGGATGAAAAAATCATTTAAGGTATGTAAGAATGTGTAAGCTTTATTTGATATTGTACATTACTTACAAATGCCAATCAAAGTTACCAGTTTTCGTTTTGTACCACAGTTTTCAGGCACCTCATCGCTAGATCGTTTCATCACTTATAGATTGACATGGTTATATTTCAACTGTACAAAGGGACAATTCTTAAATTCTGCATTCCGCCTACGTTGCTTCCAGTATACATTGTTACCTGTTTTCGTGACTTACATTCAGGACTGTTTGAAACAAGCATATGCATCTAAACACACCTCCGAAGTTAGTGTGTCTAGCTGACGCGGAAATCACTCACACATTCTGACAGGTATAGTATGCCGACATTTTTGCAATAGCCTTTGTCCTTAATAGCACGTCCTTGGAAATTGAACATCCAAACCATGCAATAGCCATCTCCCCAATGTTATCATTAGTGTATACACTGACACACCTCTCTTTAGCGTTGTCAGAGGGATGGTGAAACATGGGTGGATTATGTTAATACACCAGAACACGAGCACTAAGCCCGAAGTGTGAATGCACAGCAGGTGCGAAAACAATGTACCAGTTCTGATATGTAGAGTAAGCCCGTATTTTTTACAATTGGGTCCTATGTAAAATACACCATTTTCAAGAGGCCGAATCTTAGCCGATAATATCTATCAGACCGGTCTCATCACGAAATATTATTTTCATCATCCTTATCACTAATAGGAATAGTTTTGAACATCATGTTTATAGTTATTAAATAATTTATGCAATAAAACAGTCTATGCACGCTATCTCACTCCCTATATTTATTCGTTGCAACAATATCCCACATGGATATTATATCATATACATGTAGACTAAAATAGTTTGTAAATGTTATGAAAGTGTCTGTAAACAATGTATTATGTACGTCTCTAACTAAATGTGGTGATATGCAGCATGAGCATATACACTTTGAGCAGCATCTAATGCCGGTGGGGATGGGGTTCATTGATATATTTAGTGAGAAATGGGCAGTTCATGTGGCCTGGACACCCTCTAAATTCCAAATGCCATGTCGTATGGATGTCATAGTCGCTCATAGCCTTTTGCTTTTAACTCTGTTTAGATGGGCACATAATTCATGGGTGGGGAGGTTCAGATACACCCACCATTCCCAAAAATGTAATTAATATTTCTGAATGAAACTAATGCATTTTGGGAGTATGTACTCCACATCACTTAAAATATGTCATATTAATAATAGTCGTGCAAACTTTGAAAAGTGATAATCCTTTAATGGTCAAATTTGGTCAAGAAAATCAAAATATTTACTTATTGAATATCCACTTTCTGGACAGGGATATTTTTGAAAATTAACCACTAGAATGATAAATCCTAAAAAAATAGTCTTCTCTTGGCCTGCAAATGGACCTTCCTCACGACCACTTCTGAAGGAAGCACCATCAAACGTTATGGACTACATTGACAATAACCAATTCTGAGTGGAGTTTCACGCACCCACCCCTCCACATCTGTGTACCCCCACTCCTCCCCTCATTATATATGGCACCCTAATGCAGTCTTGTAATAAATACAGTTTTTGATATACTTGACAATTTGATGTAAGTTGGTGCTAGTTTAGCTTCCTACCTCTCTTAATACCTGTTTGATTGTCGTCGCATTGTGTGTCTTAATGTTTCATCTTAGACTGTTAACCCTTGAATTGTCAGTATCTCAAATTTACTCCAAGTACACAAGAAGGCAGTTTGAAATTTTGAATCTAATATGACTTGCACCTATAGTAGCGACAGGGCCAGTCAAATTAGTTTTAAAATATTCAGAATAGTTTTCCTTACATTTTAGTGAATTTTAAATTTTTGGTATGTATATGGTAAAAGGGTTAAATCATTAACCACTTCAGGTTAGTATTTATCATATTCAAAGCAGCCATACTTATTACAATAGACTTGATTATCTTAAGAAACTAGTTTAAATGGAAATCCTTGCAAGTTTCTAGGTACTAATTAATTTTAAAATAATCTTCAGAATATTTCATCTATGTAGTAAAAGTATTATGGCCAATCTTTTAAGGGTGAAATGGCGAATACATTCTTGAAAGCCTAATACAGTTTTCTGTTTTTTAAGACCCAAAATGCAGAGCATCTGATTTTAACGATTGTAATATAGAGGGTGGCCAGTGGAGGGGGTGTAGGGGGCAAACTCAGATTTGTGATATAGATATATCCAAAATATAATAGTATTTTCTGTTCCAGATCTCTTAACATGGTACATACATGAGTAAGAAAACTATGGAATCATAAGAAACCCATTTCCAGCCCTATATACCATCAAAAGGACGCTTATGAGAATCCCTGACTGACTCTGACCAAAATGTACATGCATATCCTCACCTTGTATCTTGTAATGATCAGGATTAGCAAGGAACAAAATCAAAATCTTACTAAAATTCAACATATTTTGTTTACAAATCACAAACACTTCCTTGGCAAGTCAGGTGGAGCAATCCCTGGGAGTATTATATATATATATATATTTAGACCTGTCTATTAGGGGCACACCTAACAACTGAGCAAATGAATAAATGAGTTTTATTCGATTTCCGTAGGGAGTCACAGATGACCATGATACACATGTACCTATTGTAACCAGAGAGGTAAATGTACTAAGAAGTACACATATGTTCAGAGGAAAGTGTCAACGTGGACACATTTATATGTTCTTTTGAAAAGCTTTACTGGTTCAACGCAACTGTAACAAATTCCTTTTAATTATGAACAGATTTGGCTTCTGCAATGGCCTCCACTCAGATTAGCTTTGAAAATTCCAACAGACTTCATGTGTATTTGCCTTAAAATTAAGATTTAGTATATTCAGTGCATACATGTACACATAGCGGAAGAACCCCTTTCTTCTAGGACAGAAAGTCAACAACTGCCTTTCTGAGGGAACTGGAAAACTTGATCTGGATTATTGAAGCTGATAATTAAACAGCATAAGGGTTAACCTGATAATTCAGTAGTATTTAGTAGGGTTAACTAAGCTTACTTTATTCTATATTTTACAAATAGCCGTATATGACTGAGATAAATCTGTCTCAAGTGAGGTGTACATTTCCTATGCTGTCCAGTGGGTACTGATATGCTAAGTCAATGTGGTGTGGAGAAATAGGTCTGCTATCCTATTCATTCCAGTGTTCCATGCGAATTGCTCGATTCAAGTTTCTCGAATCTAGACATAGCCTAATTTGACCATTTCTCTTATAGACAATTACCAGTTAATGTACCCAGTCCATGGGGTATATGACTCCTACTATTCCATTCTATCTAGCTCCATCTTAATTTGATCATGAAACCCACATGTTACCACACAGTATATTTCAACTACTGGAATGACTGATGGGTCAATGCGAATTATGTGGGTACCTGGTAAAGAACCCATCCCATTAAACACGTATGGGTATTCACTGACTATTTCTTGTGCTGTACTAGATGTGACCTTTCATTCAATCGCTCGATTCACAGTTACCTGAACTACATGTTTCACCAGATCCAGCTTTTTACACTCCTGTAATCCAAGTATTGTCTGAACATCCGACTGAGCAATCACAATAGTGCCCAATGTTTATTGTTTTCATAATGATATTAATGATACACTTACTGTACTCTCCAGTTCTAATGGAACAACGCAACACTGCTACTGATCAGATCGACTGTTTACACTTTCAGCAAACCGTTGTTCAGTCATCTTTCAAAAATGGTTCGCTATCGATACACACTGTGTCAACCATAGACTGCTTCTGCAGTGGTTTGCAACATTTGATAAAACGACTGGGTTTACCACATTTTCTACAATTTTTTTCAGAATGCTGAACAATTCCTGGGGTCATGCCTAAAGCTGCAAAACTGCAGTTAAATTTCTTGACATCATCTACTTTACAATGAGTTCCCTTGCATCTCTCTTTACTTCGTCACGTGTTGTGGCAGACACCCTACTCTCTTTGGTGAGTTCCTTTGCCTGAACCATAGCGGTCTCTTCAGCTCTGCAAATTAATATAGCAGTGTCTCGTGCTAGATCCCCTTCCATTAAAATCCTTTGTCCCGGGTTGCTATTTGGCATGTCACATATTATTCTATCATGAATCAGTTCATCTTTAGAGTACTACATTCACATGTTTTGGCCGGATTCTGTAGTTCTGAAAGAAATTTGTCAATCACTTCACCAGATTTCTGAGTGCATGTAAAAGATTTATGGCGTTCAAAATTTATGTTTGTTTTGGGATTACAGTATTGGTCAAACATCTGATTCACTTTGTCTAACTCCTGATAATCTGTGTCAATGACCTTCCAATACACACTCGTCCATCCATCTGCCTGCTTGCAGTTCTCATCTTTGGCAGATAGTTGCTCCTATCTTGCTGTTGCTCTGTATGTCCAGCTTCTCATGACCATATCATTATCTACCTCTTATTGTTGCTATATCATTAGCTACCTCTTATTGTTGCTTTCACGACAAAACATCAAGGGAATTGATGGAGGGTATTTGCCCATGAACCAACATGAAAATAAATATTTTATGGACAGAGTTGTTTGCGCCTGTCTTAATTTTTGGTACTGGTAGTAGGTCGTAGTCTTGCATCACATGTGCACGTAACATACTGTCCAGTTGCTGTAGGCACCATGCATGATTCTGGTTTCAGTCGTTGCTTTCTTTCTAACATATCGACGTAGGATTTTAAATAAGTGTCCCGGATGACTGTGCCCTACTCGTATATGAATCGTATAAGTGATAGATTTTCATTCTTCATGTATGATGTCGTGGCAGATCCTTATTAGGATATCCTAGGAGATTGTATGCACATACATCGTTTATGTATACATTTTAATTGTATTTTGTGCAACATCTGTCAAGCTCGACTGGCATGTAAAATACTAATTGGCCTTTCCTGAGTATCTATCCATCATCTGACCTCGTATAACGTCATAATCAGCTGAGCGTGTGTATGATAACATCACAATCATTACAACACAAAGGGTTCCATATAGACCGTCATCAAATCTCAAATACTCTATCACGTGTTATGGATTGTATGTCTATGTAATTTTTTGCTATTTAAAAAGCATGATGAATATATGGAAACTAATTTGACTGGGTCCTCATACATCCTCAACCTCCTCCTCCTACGACCTCCATTATCAGACCACCTCTTAAAATCTATTTTGTTACTAATCTATCTGGTAGCTGGTGCTAAGACAGTAACAGCTTACAGGCAGTCTCTAAATATTCTACAGTTTACTATCAGACCACCTCTTAAAATCTATTTTGTTACTAATCTGTCTGGTAGCTCTTGCTAAGACAGTAACAGCTTACAGGCAGTCTCTAAATATTCTACAGTTTACTAATAACGTTATCAACGAAACAGTCAAATTATTTTCAAACATCAATACCGTAATTCCTCATACATCCTCAACCTCATACGACCTCCATTATCAGACCACCTTTTAAACTCTATTCTTTTACATTACTCTCTTATTATTTTTACAACGGTAGATAACCACGGAGGGGGGCGCACCGCCACTACGTCTAAACGTAAAATACACAACTTTTAATCTTTTAAGGGTTAACTAATTCAAAATAATAGAACATTCCAGAGTGGGGCAAAATCTTAAATACGTGTGCGGCTGGACGTCATTGTTATCGAGAAAACGTGGCGTTATAGACGTCATTGTTCTCTAGAATGTGTGGCATTCTGTGAGTCATTGTTCTCAACATTCCATTCCACAAGCTTTTCTTTTGTTCTCGTGAAAAACCCATTGTTCTCGAAGACCCCCTGCTGGGTAGAACAATAACGTCTAGCCCCACCCATTACTACTAACGGGTCGATCATCAGATAACAGTTGGATCTTATCGGCAGAACCACACTCATTGGTTGCAAGTCACCTCGTTTATTATCTGGTTTAACTTAATAACCTGTGTGAAATTTGTGATATATTGATACTTCTTGGTAGTTGATTAAAAATAAGTTGTCAATTTGATGATAAAAAGTATTTTGAAGAAAGGACATCTTCCGGACTTTGTGGGGACGGCTTTGAAAATAACCAAATATTTGACGATAACGCCTGGCTTAATCTTTTTCTCTATATTCCTTTTTAATAAATACAAAATAACACATTTCTCTAAGCCTAACTGTGTATGTACCACGAGTAGGATACTCTGAAAATAGTTATGTATTTAAAAGTGTAGTCTTTCAGCACTATACATCATCAACTATATAAATATTTCCTGAGAGTGGTCTGGTCAGGCATTTCCAGAAAGCAATTATTGTCTCAATTTCAAGGTAACTATATAAATAACATATTGGATATTTTTAGGCCAATTTGACACGAACCTTTGCTGTCTGTGACAGCAACAGCTCAATGTGATTGTACAATTAAGCTTAAAATATTCAAAAGCATATTTTTCTCCATTATAAAAGATTGTTATAGTCTGTGATATTTCGGGTTCACAAGATGAACGAGGCATGTGTCATGTTAGATGGCTATTCTAAATGGTGTTTCTGTCACATAACGTCTATGTTACCCGAGACAAAAGATTTTAATGGAAAGGGATCTAGCACTAGACACCGCTATATTAATTTGCAGAGCTGAAGAGACCGCTATGGTTCAGGCAAAGGAACTCACCAAAGAGAGTGGGGTGTCTGCCGCAATACGTGACGAAGTAAAGAGAGATGCAAGGGAACTCATTGTAAAGTAGATGATGTCAAGAAATTTAACTGCAGTTTTGCAGCTTTAGGCATGACCCCAGGAATTGTCCAGCATTCTGAAAAAAATTGTAGAAACTGTGGTAAACCCAGTCGTTTTATCAAATGTTGCAAACCACTGCAGAAGCAGTCTATGGTTGACACAGTGTGTATCGATAGCGAACCATTTTTGGAAGATGACTGAACAACGGTTTGTTGAAAGTGGAAACAGTCGAGCTGATCAGCAGCAGTGTTGCATTGTTCCATTAGAACTGGAGAGTACAGTAAGTGTATCATTAATATCATTATGAAAACAATAAACATTGGGCACTATTTGTGATTGCTCAGTCGGATGCTCAGACAATACTTGGATTACAGGAGTGTAAAAAGATGGATCTGGTGAAACATGTAGTTCAGGTAACTGTGAATCGAGCGATTGAATGAAAGGTCACATCTAGTACAGCACAAGAAATAGTCAGTGAATACCCATATGTGCTTAATGGGATAGGTTGTTTACCAGGTACCCACATAATTCGCATTGACCCATCAGTCATTCCAGTAGTTGAAATATACTGTGTGGTAACATGTGGGTTTTATGATCAACTTAAGATGGAGCTAGATAGAATGGAATAGTAAGAGTAAAATACCCCACGGACTGGGTACGTTAACTGGTAATTGTCTATAAGAGAAATGGTCAAATTAGGCTATGTCTAGATCCGAGAAAATTGAATCGAGCAATTCGCATGGAACACTGGAATGAATAGGATAGCAGACCTATTTCTCCACACCACATTGACTTAGCATATCAGTACCCACTGGACAGCATAGGAAATGTACACCTCACTTGAGACAGATTTATGTCAGTCATATACGGCTATTTGTAAAATATAGAATAAAGTAAGCTTAGTTAACCCTACTAAATACTACTGAATTATCAGGTTAACCCTTATGCTGTTTAATTATCAGCTTCAATAATTCAGTTCAAGTTTGCCAGTTCCGTCAGAAAGGCAGTTGTTGACTTTCTGTCCTAGAAGAAAGGGTTTCTTCCGCTATGTGTACATGTATTCACTGAATATACTAAATCTTAATTTTAAGGCAAATACACATGAAGTCTGTTGGAATTTTTAAAGCTAATCTGAGTGGAGGCCATTGCAGAAGCCAAATCTTTTCATAATTAAAAGGAATTTGTTACAGTTGCGTTGAACCAGTAAAACTTTTCAAAAGAACATATACATGTGTCCACGTTGACACTTTCCTCTGAACATATGTGTAATTCCTAGTACATTTACCTCTCTGGTTACAATAGGTACATGTGTATCATGGTCATCTGTGACTCCCTACGGAAATCGAATAAAACTCATTTATACATTTGCTCAGTTGTTAGGTGTGCCCCTAATAGACATGTCTAAATATATATATAATACTCCCAGGGTTTGCTCCACCTGACTTTCCCAGGAAGTGTTTGTGATTTGTAAACAAAATATGTTGAATTTTAGTAAGATTTTGATTTTGTTCCTTGCTAATCCTGATCATTACAAGATACAAGGTGAGGATATGCATGTACATTTTGGTCAGAGTCAGTCAGGGATTCTCATAAGCGTCCTTTTGATGGTATATAGGGCTGGAAATGGGTTACTTATGATTCCATAGTTTTCTTACTCATGCATGTACCATGTTAAGAGATCTGGAACAGAAAATACTATTATATTTTGGATATATCTATATCACAAATCTGAGTTTGCCCCCTACACCCCCTCCACTGGCCACCCTCTATATTACAATCGTTAAAATCAGATGCTCTGCATTTTGGGCCTTAAACAACAGAAAACTGTATTAGGCTTTCAAGAATGTATTCACCATTTCACCCTTAAAAGATTGGCCATAATACTTTTACTACATAGATGAAATATTCTGAAGATTATTTTAAAATTAATTAATACCTAGCAACTTGCAAGGATTTCCATTGAAACTAGTTTCTTAAGATAATCAAGTCTATTGTAATAAGTATGGCTGCTTTGAATATGATAAATACTAACCTGAAGTGGTTAATGATTAAACCTTTTACCATATACATACCAAAAATGTAAAATTCTCTAACATGTAAGGAAAATTATGCTGAATATTTTAAAACTAATTTGACTGGCCCTGTCGCTACTAAAGGTGCAAGTCATATTAGTTTCAAAATTTCAAACTGCCTTCTTGTGTACATGGAGTACATTTGAGATACTGACAATTCAAGGGTTAAAAGTCTAAGATGACACATTAAGACACACAATGTGACGACAATCAAACAGGTATTAAGAGAGGTAGGAAGCTAAACTAGCACCAACTTACATCAAATTGTCAAGTATATAAAAAACTGTATTTATTACAAGACTGCATTATGGTGCCATATATAATGAGAGGAGGACTGGGGTACACAGATGTGGAGGGGTGGGTGCGTGAAACTCCACTCAGAATTGGTTATTGTCAATGTAGTCCATACCTTTTGATGGTGCTTCCTTCAGAAGTGGTCTTGAGGAAGGTCCATTTGCAGGCCAAGAGAAGACTATTTTTTTTAGGATTTATCATTCTAGTGGTTAATTTTAAAAAATATCCCTGTCCAGAAAGTGGATATTCAATAAGTAAATATTTTGATTTTCTTGACCAAATTTGACTATTAAAGGATTATCACTTTTCAAAGTTTGCACGACTATTATTAATATGACATATTTTAAGTGATGTGGAGTACATACTCCCAAAATGCAATAGTTTCATTCAGAAATCTTAATTACATTTTTTAGAATGGTGGGTGTATCCGAACCTCCCCACTCATGAATTATGTGCCCATCTAAACAGAGTTAAAAGCAAAAGGCTATGAGCGCCTATGACATCCATACGACATGGCATTTGGAATTTAGAGGGTGTCCAGGCCACATGAACTGCCCATTTCTCACTAAATATATCAATGCACCCGATCCCCACCGGCATTTGATCCTGCTCAAAGTGTATATGCTCATGCTGCATATCACCACATTTAGTTAGAGACGTACATAATACATTGTTTACAGACACTTTCATAACATTTACAAACTATTTTAGTCTAAATGTATATGATATAATATCCATGTGGGATATTGTTGCAACGAATAAATATAGGGAGTGAGTATAGCGTGCGTAGACTGTTTTATTGCATAAATTATTTAATAACTATAAACATGATGTTCAAAACTATTCCTATTAGTGATAAGGATGATGAAAATAATATTTCGTGATGAGACCGGTCTGATAAATAATATCGGCTAAGATTCGGCCTCTTGAAAATGGTGTATTTTACATAGGACCCAATTGTAAAAAATACGGGCTTACTCTACATATCAGAACTGGTGCATTGTTTTCGCACCTGCTGTGCATTCACACTTCGGGCTTCGGGCTCGTGTTCTGGTGTATTAACATAATCCCCCAGGTTTCACCATCCCTCTGACAACGCTAAAGAGAGGTGTTTCCGTGTTTACACTAAAACTAATATTGGGGAGATGTTCAGTTTCCAAGGACATGCTATTAAGGACAAAGGCTATTGCAAAAATGTCGGCATACTATACCTGTCAGAATGTGGGAGTGATTTCCGCATCAGCTAGACACACTAACTTCGGAGGTGTGTTTAGATGCATAGGCTTGTTTCAAACAGGCCTGAATGTAAGTCACGAAAACAGGTAACAATGTATACTGGAAGCAACGTAGGCGGAATGCAGAATTTAAGAATTGTCCCTTTGTTCAGTTGAAATATAACCATGTCAATCTATAAGTGATGAAACGATCTAGCGATGGGGTGCCTGAACACCGTGGTATAAAACGAAAACTGGTAACTTTGATTGGCATTTGTAAGTAATGTACAATATCAAATAAAGCTTACACATTCTTACATACCTTAAATGATTTTTTCATCCAAATTCGAATATTTACAATGAAAAGATCACAGAAACTTCTTAAAATCACTTTAAAACTTACTAGCGTCGTACCATAAATTAAAACAAAATAACTTCTTAAAATCACTTTAAAAGTTACTCGCGTCGCACCATAAATTAAAACAAAATAACTTCTTAAATTCACTTTAAAAGTTACTAGCGTCGCACCATAAATTAAAACAAAATAACTTCTTAAAATCACTTTAAAAGTTACTAGCGTCGCACCATAAATTAAAACAGAAAACTGGCAACACGGGTCCACAAAACCATGGCAAAAGTGAGGTGGCTCAGAACGAAATCGTGAACATTATGACACATGGAATATCAATTAAATTACTATAAAACACATTTTTTAAATAGTTATTTTTCTGGTTCACAATGTGGACACAGGAAACATTTATTTTTCCGAACGATGGATACCTTACTACCGAATTTCAAGTGAACCCAGTACTTACAGATGTCACACTCTGCCCACTTTACAAAGGTGCTGCCAACATGAGGCAGATATGTTACAAAACAGTGGCAAATCTCTCAAACTAATAGCATATATCTTTTAGCACTTGCCTGCAAGGCAGGGCACAACGCGTTACTTTACGTGTTCCTAATACCGGATGCGATTCCAGGTTGTTAGCCACTAAGCAAGAATTTTAATTGGGCGAGATGGTTCCGGGGCAAGTTTTTCCGCTAGTGAGTTCGTGTAGCACAAAACGGACCCCGGAAACAGGGTTCTCGACGATCTCCGCGAAAAACTAACGTACACCTCGCCAAAAAGCACAAGCCCAACGCCTGGAACTATATTCTACCCTTTGGCGAAATTTAGACGCTCTACTCTCAAAACACTGGAAGGAGATACGTTTAAAAAACCCTCAAAAGTCCTGAGCTTAAGATTACAATAGACTGCGTCGCTTTGCACGCAGCCTAATAAATAAATCTTACTTTGAACGGGAAAGGGGTTTGATCTTTCATTAAAGCATTCAAAGCGTTCAATTCAAATTCATCACCACATCTTACCTGGGGAACTCGAAAGGATGTAGTTCCGCACGAACCTGGCAATGGTTCAGCACAGAGCTGTCTGTAGTGTATGTCTGTGATTAATTTATAATTTATAAATATTCTATTGGATTTTTTGAAAATATGTTGACTCGGAGCTGTTGCTGCTACAGTGTACGTGCATTATTACTCTTGTAGTTATCTTATTTATTTTGGAAATTCAGCTTTCAAAGTTTCAAATCGATCCCAACACGTGCACACTGTGACCAGAACGTCTCCAGATATGGGCGTTGCAAAGCTTGAAATGCACCCTCCAGAATTAGATTAAGGAAATCTTCTAAAGAGATATAAAATGTAAAATCTTGCTCCTTAAAGAAAGTAATGCACCTTTCCAGACTATCCATCCATTATATGATGCCATAATCAACTAGGTGATGTGTAGGATGACCTCATATTCAATGACATCGTGAATGACATAGATAAGTATGCCACGGATACTTAATTAATGGCAGACTAAAAGTTGTTGCGCGAATTGCATGTCTTTACTATTTAATAAACATATTTTGAAACTAATTTCACCGGGGTGGGGGGGGGGCCTGTTGTTGCCATAGACAGCAGCAGCTCCCAATCAAATTACCTGTTTCCTGGAAATGAATAGGTAGGCATATATATATATATATGTATATATATATTACGAACCCACTATTTCATTTAATAAGCAGAAACGCCATAGGCCTAGTCTTTCTTTAGGAGAAACCTGATTACAAGGTCTCTCACACGTTTAGAGTCAATTTGGTTCGCAGCACATCTTTACAACAGGTATGTGGAATAAAACGTCCTTGCATAGATCATACTATGCTGTTACACTTCAGCACTCACACAGACTCTATTATGCAACTTTAATGTATAACTTAACATACAGGATTATATCATTCTGCTAATGAATGTCAATGGCACTGTAACTGCAATGCTGCTATCCACACATACATCCCACACCCCACGCCCACACACCCATCTCTCCACTCCAGTCATGTACACCAATTTGAGTCCTGAGAATAACGTATTCACATAACTCTATCTGTCTTCTAATGTCTGTCAGTATTGACATGAAATAGCTCCTCCATACCGGGACAACATTTGAAGGTTTCTCGACAACCGCCCCACGCCATCCAAATGTAACAATATATAATCAGAGTTCACCAGAAGCTGTTATTTCATGTCACGTGGTGTGAGAGCGTATCTAAATGCAAATGTTTCCAATAAAAATAAATGCACGAATTGCATAAATAGGTCCACGCTGCGGAATACGATCAAAGGTCGTATGTGAAGTATTTGACGGCATAGAGAGGAGCTAGACACGGTTAGCGGACGCTGTCATAATGGCGGATTCCATCTTATCCATATGATGTCATAATCAACTACATGGCGTGTAGCGTGACATCCTAATCAATTACGTCATGGATGACGTAGATAAGGTGTATGCTCCCAAACGGAGTTGAGATTGGGCAGCAATGAAAAAGGCTATGAGTAAAGTTGGATAGTCGGCTGAGCACACAAGTGGAAGCAAACTATACACCCTGACCTATATACTGTATACTATAAGTTCGTCACGTACGCTTAAAGGGGCTATAACTGATAGAGCTTTACATATAGAACCATGTCTATAAGATGCTTCCAGTAGGTCAATACTCTCATTTTACCATCAATTCTTGTATATACTATTCAATATCCAAGAAGATGTAAATTATGAATTTCACAAATATAAAGAAATGTTAACACAAATCTGGTGGTCGCCCGCATCTCCGTTTCGCAGAGAAACCAGAGTACCCACTACTTGGCGGTGGCTTGCGATTCATCGCTGGGCTTGTATAAACAGAAAATAGTATTATGCAACTTATTTGTTCGATGTCCAGATCTAATTTTTTGCTGTTTCGATTTCCCCGGCGTGTAGCTCTTTAATGTTTCCGATCGCCAATGGGTGTGGCGCCAGTCTTGTGTCTATTGCCGACGAACTGTCTAGACATATTTAAGATTTTCTGAGTTCTTTCCAATTGGATTGTTTCGTAAATATGCGTCCCTAAATTGAAAACGCATACACGTGCATTTCCAGAAGAACAACAAATAATAACAAATGCGTATGACCGAGGCGTAATTTATGTATAAAGATTAGTATGTACTAATAATACACCGGGACCATTATTTATATCTCCTAGGAAATGCATTTTTTAATTCTTGACAGACTGAACGTTGGTTGAATATTGTGACTTTAAATTGAGGTCCCGGCATACAGTGCCCATCACTGTGTGAACGTGAGCTAGGGTTAGGTAGGCAAGAAATTTCGGCATAATCAAAGTAAACCGGATGCTGAATGGATTCGTCCTCGGATGGAACCACGCAACATACGGATTACAAAATAAAAACAAAATTGCTAGAATTAGAATCTTTCGCACTTTTCGATGGGACTATGGAGGGATGTAACATGGATGACTGATCGATTTCGTCCTCGGACGGACACAGTCACCATACGGGCTACCTAATCAATCAAAATCAAACAAGTGCGCGCTGGTGCCTGCTCGGATGATGGCCCGAAGAGCAAATGGGTCCCAGGACCCGAAAGACCCCACACCCCAACCTCCCCACTCCCCCCAAAGGGGCCGGGAGGTCTCTGACCTAAAGCCCCCCCCCCCACTTGGGTACATCAGGTTTCAGATTCAGATTATTTTATTTACACCCCCAGGCCACATAATGGCATATGGGGAATATGAATTTACAGAAATTATAAATGTTATGGCGATCAGACATTATATATCAATTCATAATTACATATTTTGGTATTTATCTAGTTATATAACCACTGTTTGTGCTTTCGGTAGTAGCAGTAGTAGTAGTAGTAGTAGTAGTAGTAGTATTAGTAGTAGCAGTAGTAGCAGCAGCAGCAGCAGCATCAATAGCACTAGCAGTATCAGCAGCAGCAGCAGCAGCAGCAGTAGTCGTAGTAGTAGTAGTAGTAGTAGTAGTAGTAGTAGTAGTGGTGGTAGTAGTAGTAGTAGTAGTAGTAGTAGTAGTAGTAGTAGTAGTAGTAGTAGTAGTAGTAGTAGTAGTAGTAGTAGTAGCAGTAGTAGCAGCAGCAGCAGCAGCATCAATAGCACTAGCAGTAGCAGCAGCAGCAGCAGCAGTAGTCGTAGTAGTAGTAGTAGTAGTAGTAGTAGTAGTAGTAGTAGTAGTAGTAGTAGTAGTAGTAGTAGTAGTAGTAGTAGTAGTAGTAGTAGTAGTAGTAGTAACTTAGAATTATTATGAAAGCTACAGTTATTATTTACACGTACTTCATAATTAGTAATGACAAAATTATTACTGTTATTGTACCGCCATCTCAATAACAAAGTACTAAAATTATAGTGGTCATATTGCGGGGGTCATCAGGATTTAGATTATAATAAATATATAATAACTGATTATAAAAAATGTCAGATTGGTATTCTTAGAAATGGGTTATTGCTGCACATAAGGTAGTCATTTTTTAAACTAAAATACAGAACAACCTTATTTTCAACAATAGACAGTTATATTCCTTCATATCGCGACAAAGACTATTTTGGGTATTCACCACCGGAGTGACTTGCTCGATAACCGAACCATTCATTGCTGTGTTAAATCAGGTCATAAGACCGTACGCACCTACTCCCACCCCCCCCCCCCCCCCGACCCAGCACCTACCCCATCCCTTCCCCACCCCCGTTAGGTCCAGGTTAGGCCATCCCCATCACCCACGCCCAAGCATGAGGAGCAACAGAAAAGCCATGGACAAGAGCAGCAACATGAGACAAAATCGAGAGACAACGATCAACACACACACACAGAGACACAAGCTAATACACAAACCGACGTCACAAGAACTCACAAGAATTCAACAGAAACCATAAAGGCCAGGCGTGAGTCTAGACCCTAGCATTGGGAACTAGCATATAAACGCCTTAAATATTACAACACACACACAATATTGTGAAATATCGTCCAGGCTGACGCTATAATCATTACGTCATAGATGATTCGATTTAGTCCGTCTTAAACGATTAATAGCAGGAGCGGGGTCCAGGAGGTCATCTGTCGACGGTGGGGTGGATGCGGTTCGGGATGGGCGGGGGTGGAGGGGGTGGTGGTGGATACCCAAAATTTCAAGTGAGTTAACTCCTGAGAGTCGGCTTACTCCGCCACCACCAGGTAAGAATTTACAGCCCTGGGTGAGTGGGTGGGGGGGGGAGGGGTGGTATGTGCCTCCGAGTGCTCACCACCCCAACCCTGGATCCACCAGTGAATGGTTGGCTATGTTGTATGAATTGTAGGTATTTACTATTTATTAAACATGGTGTAGGCAGCAACAGCACCCAGTCAAAGTAGTTTCAAAATATTCAATAGCTTACCTGTATAGTTTTCTGGAAATTGATAGTCAGGGAGTTCAGCGATTGATAAATCCTAACACGGATGAAGTATGGGCGGAACTTAGCTAGAGATGTGCGGGGCATAGCTAAGACTGGATTCCTCCATTATGACTATTGTTTTGTAGACACCATATTTAAGTCGCTTTAACCCTTTAACCCATACAGACCAGATAGCACATTATGGTGTAAGTAATATTATTTTGAATATTTCGAGACTAATTTGACTGACAAGTGTTGATGCGTATGGCGGGAACACGTTCAAGTCAATTTTGGTTCAGATTATTCAATAGTGTTTCTGTACAGTTGGTTTAAAACATTGGGACATGGGTAGCTCAAGGGGCTAAGCGTTAACGATCTCAGAACCAAACACAGTTGATAATTGTGCTATTAAATTGAAACGTATTTGAAATGGATGGATCTGATATGTCACTCACCTATCTGACGTCATAATCAAAATATATCATTTGCTGACGGCATAATTAAAATGACGTAGCTCCGTTACGAAAATCGAAGGTCCGTCACGGAAAATGTTTGAATTGTATGTCTGTGGTAAATTTATAATAAGCAGAAACAGCTCCCAGTCAAATTAGTTTCAAAATAATCAATAGTTTCCTGTATAGTTACCTTGAAAATGTGATTCTGGGAATTCGAAGAGAGTAAGTCGATTCAAAGGCGCATACACACTGAACAGATCTTAGCTAGCAATGGATCCGTCTTTTCATGCCATTTATTAAAGTGAAATGACGATTCCACGATATTGGGCTGGTTGTGCCGCTCCCCGTGTGGTCGTTTTGTTAATTTTGTACATTTATGCCCGAACTCACATTTTACCGTTGACATCACTATTGACGAATGAACTCGCACTCAGTAATTAGGCACATTTTAACGTTCGTAATAATTGGTTGCTACCGAGGTTGTTGAATGCTGGATTGTTGCTGAATTTGATCAATGCTTAATTTTATGGTAGATGAATATGATTGAATGCTGAATTTGATTGGATGCTGAATTTGATCGGATGCTGAATTTGTATTGGCTACTGAATTTGATTGGATGTTGAATGTTACTGGATACTGAGTTTGATTGACTACTGAATTTGAATGGACTTTGAATTTGATTTGATGCTGAAATTCATCACTTGCTGGATTTCATTGGGTACCGCAACCAAGTTCGTTGCTTCTGAAAGTAGTGTGTGCTTAACAAATTCTTCTTTTATGATTCAGCATTCAGTGTTGGCTAATGATATATTTAAATGTCAGAAAACGCGATGCGAAAATATTATGAAAATGTTATAAGATATGGTATTACACTGCTTTTATTAACATCTTTGGTAAAACAACTACGTGTATGGTGTCCTATAGAGCTATGTCTAAAATGGCAATATTCAAGGCATCGTGGCATATTTATATTTATGTAACAAGAAGCTATTGCTGTAATCAACATACAAATGTCATGTATAAGAGATATAGCATCAACAGAGTCCTACCAAATTCGCGTCAATTATCCATCAGCCTATCTCTATAGCTGCGTTAGAGTTGGGATTCCACAAATTCAGACTTAAAAGGGTTACGTGTTTCCACACCATCTCCCCGTGGTGTAACGGGGTGTAACGGCTACTATATTCTGAAATGTTCTGCCACTCTATATTTATCTACAAATTAGCTCTTTAACCCTCGAATTAATTCCAAAAAAATTCATTTGCAGACCAAGAGAACACTATTTTTGAACATGTATTACTGGATTGACAGGCTCGGTTACCGTATCGATGTATCGCGGATGCTCGAGTTGTTTACTTGTAGCTTAGATAATACTCTTCAATATGATTCATGTACCTTAGGAAACAGACTTCACTATGTGTCTATTGTCTGCTCGATAGTCTGGTAAGAATGTGCCGTCTAGTGTCTGCCTGGTTGCCTTGGGGAGAAAATGTGTCTCCTTCCAGCTTTGCATGGGATCAGTTGTCACCCAGAGGGCAATTTTTGTAAAGATAATGTTCTCAGAAGTGAACAGGGATGCGGGCAACCATTCGTTTGGAGGTGCTTAACTTCACCGTAGAAACACGAAATTCAACACGATTTCGAGGATGTGACGAACGGCGTTAGTAGATGGTTCAGCCTTATGTGGCTGCAAACCTGATGGGGCCCATCGTACTAACATGCGCCCACTCACACAGCTACGCTGTTCGTGGTACTCGATACGGGAGAGGAGTGGGAGGGCGAGGATCGTGCAATAGGACGATCGATTGGGCCATGGCCTGCCATTTGCTATCTTGATCGGTTCCCCGCAGTTGTTGAACAACATCTGTGTACTTGTTGGAGAATCATTGAGCGGGCCATTCTGGACCGATAGACGATTACGTATCCTGGCATCCCGATTGAGTAATATGAAGTAGCGGCACGACACGAATCGACATTATCATTGCTATGTGTTGGCTTCCTAATGGTGGATTTATGTTATCCATCAATCATATGACGTCAAAATCGACTGCGTGACGAGTAGGATGATGTCATAATCAATTGCGTCATGAATATCATAGCTAAGTTCGTCACGACCGCTTAATTGATGACGGACTAAGCGTGTCTGTCCAAATTGTATGTATTTACTATTTAATAAAAATGCTGTAGAATATTTTGAAACAGCACCCAGTCAAATTAGTTTCAAAATATTCAACGGCTTACCTGTAAAGTTTTCCTGAAAGTGAGATACAGAGAGTACAGGGATCTATCGAACCCAATACGGGCAAACGTGGGTGGAGCTTAGCTAGAGATGGGGGGAGGCGGAGCATAGGTAAATCTGGATTTCGATTTTGCTATCTAGCTTGATGATCCTTGTCATTAATCAGAAGATTTGAAACTACGCGATGGGTGGCCGCACTAAGAATCTCTATCAATGAATAGATTACTTAGATCCCGTTCCATCGAAAGAGTTAAATTATAAGTTCTGTGTCTATCCATCAAGCAAGTAGTTAATTCACCACCGTCTCTGAAGATATCGAGAATAAAGATGTCTTTCTTTCATAGGTGTTAGCGCAGTCTTGGCTCTGTGGTTACTCAGTGAGCATAACATAAGCAGATTATGCCATATCGCTGAGCAAACAGATACGAATCCAGCTAAATAGTGCATTTTAATCACATATGATCAGTTTAGCGGTTAAGCTTAAAAATAAAAGGATCCATTGCCGGCGATGCCTCGCCCATTTCTAGTTAAAACCCGCCCGCTTTTTAACTCGTATTGGAATCGATTTAAAACTTTGATACATGGATCCTCAGAATCTACATTTCAAGGTAGCCATTCATGTAAGCTCTTGAATAATTTTATACTAATTTGACTGGTATCTGTTGCTGCCTGGAAATTCATTAAATTATAAATCTATCAAAGACTTCTCAATTTTCATTACCTAGTTATAATACGTCATTGTGATGGTGACGTCAGCTACATAATGACGTAATTGATTATGACGTCAGCTGTTTGAGTGAGAGTTCGGATCTATATAGTAGATAAGCTGGTACCCGACTGCTCATTCCCTCGCTGGCGATTCTCTTGCTTGGGATATGAAGGCCGGTATGGGCTGCCATCTTTGTACGCGATTTACTTACATGACGTCATTACACAGATAGGGGAAATCCATACGACAGCAGACGCATCAAAGCGAAATGACAGATATTTAACCCTTATACAACGACACCGCTTCGGGTATTAGTATGATCTTATCTTACACATTTCGTTACACTACATAACTATTGTCCAAAGTTAAAACAAGTCGCGCTATTAATCTAGCTTATGTTCTTGAAGGATAGAAGTAGCCACATTTCCAAATCTTGTTACCAGTTTTCGTTCATCGCTTAGTAGAAGGCTTGGGCCACACATTTACTTCTTATGTGACTTCTAGAGTGTATTTTACGGAAATACTCGTATAAATTGAATAAAGTATACCAGTATTTCCTAGAAAAGCATTTACCACTGAGGGTGGTGGGGAGGGTGGGTGGTATTTGGGTGAGAGTGGCCGATTGGTGGAGGCCAATGCAAATAGTTCCAGCAGGGGTGTTTCCTGCGAAGCTTTGAAAACTTGATGCTTTGCTTACGTTCTGTATCATGATTCCAACACATTATGTTGAATATTTTGAAACTAAAATTATTAGAATTGTGGCGGTTGGCACAACATCTTACAATAATATTATTTGTGTCAACCTATCTGACAGATTGTTTGTATCATATGGTCACATTTCTGCACCATTGGGTTAATATAATTTGGATAATGAGGGGCACTCCAGAGCTTCACATCCCCACCTCCACATCCACCCCACCCACCCATCCACCCCAGCCAAAGTATATATAACGCACCATGGAATGATGGATGTCTTTTTCTTTTTAAAAATCAGCTTCATTCCCATAATACATATAATAATGATGTATCTGATTTCCACCTTTGACCAACCAGTAAACCAATTATTGATGTTAACTATAATAAGGTAAATAACTATGATCTAGAACAGGAACCACTGATCCTGTGATCATGTAAGGTTTTGGCTCAGTAACAGATAACTCATTTATTAATGGCAAATCTAGATTGATCCATTTGGGTCACTTGTCTTTCACAAGTAGCAAATCTAAATATTTAAAAAGGACTTACATTTACTGCTTACTTTATCAAATACCTGGAATCTGTAGTTGTTGCAATCTGTGAAAGGTTATTGTTGAAATTAAAGTTGTTGTTAATTATGTCAACATTTACATGTAAGTCATAAGATCCAGAAATTTAGTTTGAAAATACAAATACAAATATTTGGACCTGAAATGTGCGAATGTGTGATTAATTGCAAAGTTACAAAGAAATGTAAACATTTTGACAGTTAAATGAAAATCTGGTTTTGAAATATTAACATCAGAAATATAAAAGTTTTCAGCCTGAAACAAGGGCATTTTGGTTTAAATCAAATTAATTTCAGGCCACAAAAAAAGTATTGTTTATTTGGGGTAACCAACTTAATATTTTGGTTACGTATGCTTATATATCTAAAATATATTATAGGGTTTAATACTGCAAAAAGATTATAATTTAAGAGTGGTCTCGGTGATCTTGAGAAAGGATACCCAGACTGCCAGAAATCAAAGTAGACCTTGGAACCAAGAGGCACGATGTGCATGGTGGGGAAGTATCGCTCACCTGGGATATCAGTATTTGTATAAGAAACATTTAAAATTGGGTTTCAAACACAGATTATGGCTGGAATCATGGAAATGTGTACCTAGAGCCAGAAATTGGTGCGGAAATGCAAACATTTCTTGCTGAAATTTGTAAATTTTGTGCTAAAAAGCAAAAGTTTAGAGAAATATATAAGTTTTGACAGTTAATATCTGTATCTGGGCTCAAAATGTTAAATCTGTAATGGACCGTTTCGTCAAATGTCAACCAGTGCTTAAAATTTAACAACAAATTAGGAAATTTTGACCTAAAATGAAAGAATATGTGTGAAAATGCAAAGATTTGGTAATGAAATCTGTGAATTTGGGATTATAAGCAAGTGTTTACCAAGAAATATATAGATTTTCACAATTAACAAGAATATTTGGCTTCAAAATGCTAAAAAATTCAAATAGCCAGTAATGGATTAAAAAGCAACTACTATGTTTATAAACAAAACACATGTGTGCAAAATACAAAAGTAAGAAAATTTTGGCTGAAGAAACACACATTTCTGTATGAAGAATTGATATCTATGTTCCAAATATGAACATATTAACAGGAAACATGAATATTTTAGGTAAAAAATTAAAGAATCTAGGCCCAAAATGTGAAAACTTTGATAGGAAATGATGGCCACAGTAATGTCAAATTCCTATTCAACAGGCCCATGACCTATATTATTGCCATGTTCACTGTGAAAATGTATCAACTAACGGAGCCGAGTCTAACCCTGTAATGGTAATTAAGCCAGAAAAACACCATTTGCCGTGGTATTGAGAATATTTTCAAGAATTTATCACTGTAATGCCAAAAAATCTCTTTTTTGGCCTGCAAATGGACATTCACTAAGTAAAATGACAATTTTCCTACCCAATCTTAACCATTAACAGCAACAATTTTGATAGGAAATATGAAGATTTTGGACTGAAATGCATAATTTTTATTCAGAAACATGAAAATCTTGGTACAAATGCAGAAATATGACAATTGTTGCTGAAAATACAAATATTTCTGTACAAAGCATGGATATCTAAGTTCCAAATGTGAACATTTTGATAAAAGCTTGACCATTTAGGTCAGAAATGAAAGAATTTGTATTCAAAAAAGATAATTGTCATGCAAAACAACAGAATAGATGATGGGCACGGGCTCAAAGATCAAAATCTATATATCACTGTTTCCACTGTCAAGACCACCAACCACATGTAATAAAAGCTCAAGTGTGATTGGTCGATAATGTCAAGTTTGCTTTAGCTTACCTGACTTTTCAAACACATATATCTGGGGAGAAAATCTACCAGTAGATCAATCTAGTCTAGTTTCTTAAGAATATATGTAAACGGTAAATTTCCTTAAATTTTAATGGTCACCAATAATAACACATTCAGCCAGTACGCTCTGCATGAAGTGCATGATGGCGTGACTTAGTGATCCAAATAGGCAAGTGCCTGTCTTCCAAACACAGAATTTGCGATTGATAGAATGGTAAAGTTTTTTCAAACAATTTAACGACATGCAAACACACATTGCCTGTTGTTTTATTTATTGAGCTATTTAGACCAAATATATTGCCATAGAATAAGCTCATTTGGCCTCTCAGGCTTTTCGGACCAGGTGAGCCAGAACTGAGATGTGCAGAAAACTAAATATTTTGTAAATAGTTTGTCTGAAAGTGATTTAGGTATTGTGGTTTGAGCAGCTATATCCTTAAATCAAATACTCCGACTGAATTAATAAAGAAACACGGAGTGTTATTGGTCTTGCTCACTCTGATTACAAATAAATCTGTTTTTAAGAGAGATGATATAAAGATTGTAGAATATCTTGAAAATAACCTGATTGACAGCTGTTTGACCTTCTATGGAACAGCAGGTTCCGTTGAAATTGTTTTTAAAACAGTTTGCCTATTAAAATATCATGCATGTACACTGTCATTGTCATACAGAGTGAAATTGAATATTGGTTCCACTGGTGTTATTAATTTGATATATCTTTTTTCAGATGAGAGTTCTCACCTCACCGCGTTACTGAATGTCAAACATAACTGTGTCACCGAAAAGTCAATATTGGTTTGTGTGACAGCATTTTCTCATTGTGTACAGGGGTACAGCAAAAAATAGATTGCTCAGATTTCCTGACTTTCCAGCTGATCATTGAAATCGTCTATACAATTTTTCATTCCAATGAATTAAGTTGTGAATTACTTCTTAGACAGCAGATTTTCTATCCCCACACTTTTTTGAAAAAATGCTGCAATAATGAAATCGCACCTGTTTGTTCAAGTTTACCCCTGTAATGACTGATTCTGCTGTTGCACCAGTCACTCCAATGTTACACTTTCAAAAATAGTGTCTTGGGGTACAGAGATATTTCTCAAGACCACTGCAGAAGTTATTTTGGCCTGTTATGTCATTAATGGGTTATATTCAAGTCATTTACTCATTCTAAACCCAAAAACCATACAAGGTATTTCTCATGGTAATACGAGGTTGTTGGTTGCACAAGGTACATGGACATTTTGGGCTGATAGATCGTAATACCAGTTTAACATCCAATGTCTCGATTTCAAGACAACTATACAGGAAACCTGTTAAGAATTTTGAATCCCTGGCAGTAGCAGCTCAGTCAAATTAGTTTCAAAATACTCAATATAATATGCATTACTGTATATCATAAAAATTTGTCATTTCTTGCCTATGAGGGTTAAAGAGTTAACTCTTTGGACTCTGAATATCAAGCTAGACACATAATTCTGCATGGAAGAAATATTATGTTGAATATTGTGATTTAGCTAGATGCAAGATTCTTTATTTTCATATAGATAAATAATTTAACAGATCAAAACAGGCATCCACCAAAGGCTAAGGCTATGTGGTGGTGGGCCCTTGACAAACTAGATACATGTACAGATGAAAAAACCTCAACGACCTACAACAGGGGAAGACTGATATCACACACACACACACACCCACCCACCCACCCACCCACGCACGCACGTACGCACGACGCACACACGCACACGCACGCACGTACGCACGCACGCACACACACACACACATTCCAGAATAACAACATCCTACAATACAGTAGGACCACAGCCCAGTTCATAAATAGGTTAATATATTTCCAAAACAGAAAAATGGTATCTAGTGTTGTTGAATATTTTCGACCTACGCAGTATTGGCTTCCAATCAAATTAAGTCCAAAATATTCAACTGTACATTTTATCTTGTTTTGTAAAAAATAAGTTATTTCTGAGCCGTATTGTACGTCCGACAGCGGGAGGTTCACATTTCCCGGAAACTTATAACACGTTTACAGAAATGTATTTCAGCAGCTTGAATCTGACAGTGCGCTACAGATTATATTAGTACACAATTGTGCCAAACGATGTTAGTTTGCATTTCATAAGATGGACTAGACACTGAATAATTGCCGTTTTACGCGATGTATTGCCGTATTCATAATCAGCTGATTAAAATGTAAACAGATGTATTTTACATTCCGCTCGTTTGTTTTTGGGTTTCTCCGGGCTAAAAATTGACAACCAATAGAAATATTCGGTCTTATCAGCATTAGCCAATCAGCGTCGCCGACTCGGTAGCCCTTACCGGCTCCACTATTGTGATTACGAGCAATTGGAGTCGGGTACCAGCTTATATAGTAGATGTTTCACCAGATGCTCAATACGATATTCTTCAAAACAGGTTTCTAACAAAACCAGCTCAGGACTGTAGACCTACAAATAGCGGGTGCTAGACTAAAACTATCAGCTTATGTAATGTCGAGAAATGGCAATATTAGTCATAAATTAGAATTATGACGCGATCATTTGACAATGAGCTCAGAGTATCTTGTCATGTACATTTAAACACGAAAACTGTGCGATCAATTTACTTTGCGAGGCAGCGAATGTAGCACACGAAGGCATACTGTTGTTCCCTTACATAGTCGCTTTGAAGACTCTTGTATTGAGAACCGTGTGAGATTTACCACGTAAGTTTAAAATTGGTACAAGCTATTTAATTACTAAATATAGCATAGATGCCATTCATTAGGATCTGCATAAAATCCGTTGTGAATCCCCAAGTCTGCCAAAACTGCTTCTTCAGTTGTCTTGAGAAAAGCATATTTTCAGAATAAGAGAAGACTATTTTTTGTAAATTTACCACTGGAATGGGTGGCTCGATAATCGAGCCAGACATTCCAGTGATACATTTTTTTTAAATCTCTTGGTTTGCAAACGGATATTGTCTATGAGTAAAATGAAATTTTAAAGACAAATTTGAGTGTCAAAGTGTTAAGATTCATACTGCTGTACTTCTTCGTCATTTGGATTGGGCAGAAAGTACATTAAGTTTAGCCTTTGCACGTATTCATTGCCTTTATTCCTATGTCGAAACTCGGGAAAGTTGGGAGTTGTACTATGTGTCATCCCCTTGAGCAAGCGGTGGAGGTACACACCCGATCTCTAGCATATAAGTCTCGGGTTAACCTTATTATACGGCACAAGGGCAGTCATAATGTTAATGCTTGCACCTTTTATAACCATCTCAATTCCTTTTCATGAACGCTAGATGTTTGGATTATTAACGCAAGTATTGGTTTGGTACCGATCCTGGTAACTTGATGTTACGCAGGGACCAAAGAAATTTCACTAACACATTTTCTACATGTCACATATTGGGGTCTCTGCAAATTTCAGGGCCCTTTGCACATGCACTTGCTATACTGCAGTCGATTGGTTCTGCCACACCGATCACAATGCTAGGTATGTCATTGTAGATGGAGTATGCATGTGATATTTCTTTTATCAATAAGGAAAAGCGTACCCGTATTGCTTCTAAGAGCTGCAAAACAACGTTAGAGTCACGCATCTCCTCATGCTTGAAGCCAACACATACATACCGGTTTGACACAAATGGGAGGAATGAGCGAATGGTACCTTTCTTCGGCGTGGGGAGAAGGGACCTGACCAGTTTTGGCTATGTGCCGCCCAATACTAGTTAATCTCCACCTACATCTCGTTCGTGTTGAAATCGATCAATCCATGAACTCACTGGCTATCAATTTCCAGAAAACTATACTGGTAAACTGTTGCATATTTTGAAAGTAATTTGACTGGGTGCTGTTGCTGCATAGCGTAAGTCAAATTACTTTCAAAATGTCCAACACCAGTTAAATAAGAAAGACGTACAATTCATACAACCTGGCGGACTATTAAACGTTTAACACGGATTAAACGAAATCATTTATGACGTAATGATTATGACGCCATTCTACGTGCCATGTGGTTGATTATGAAGTCATATGATTGACTGAGGAAATCGATTCATAAAGTGGAGTAAGAGCAGAATTTTGGACTCCCTCCGCAGCACTTCTCCCGCATAATACAAACCTTGCTTTCCAAGCCGATGGTATCTGTGGAGTGGCGTTTCTAAAATCCATACGAACGTCAAGATATACCGATACAACGCTACATGTGTGGCAATACTAGTTTACTACTTTGACAGCTTGACAGCGTTAAATACCATTTGGAAAAAACCCCGGGGATTTGCTATCGCAAACACAGCAATTATGATATACCACAACAGCGACGGCCAATGACTGCCCACACGTTTTTATATAGCATGGGAACAGATTGTCTCGCTCATGCCTGTGACACCGCCACCACAACTGCACTCACAAATAACGCCACCAACAACGTTTGTGCGCGCGTGCTAGTACGCGTGTGTGTGCATGCGTGCGTGCGTTCGTTCATGCGTGCGTGCGTTCCTGCGTGTGCTCGTGTGAGCGTGCGTGCGTGCATGTTCAGGAACGTGCGGTAATTGATTGTAATAAGACACCTTCAAAACAGTTCTACGGAATTCTATCAATTTGTTCTGTGTCACCGCATATGATTGCAGATTTAATTGGATGAGGCTGTTTACATTTCGCTCCGCTCCAAATGGTTGTTGGGTCGGAGATGGGTTTGAAAGTTCAAGAAATTGATTGTAACGCAACTCCTCCTAAACCACTGGATGGAATTCAACTAGATTGGTATGTGTGTCACCCATAAAATTGCAGACTGACAAAGGAATTTGCATTTGGTTCCACCACATGGCGTTAACGTGTGGGTTTTGCAATATTGTGGCATCGACCGATTGTCAGTAGTAGTATCAGGCACGTAGTTTTGCGGTCAGGACAGAACCAAATCTAATTCCACTACAGACGAAAGTGAACATACATTATCTTACGTTGCTCGTAATGGACACGACGCAGTGGAGAAATGTGAAGAACACTGATTGCGGCTGAAAGATCGTTCCACTCCGTTTAGCCACACTCCTCGTCGCCACGATATTACCTATGGATATTGCGGCCATGAGCCTTTTCGGAGATACTATCCCAAGAACATACCAACAGCCATGTTACTGCAGATTACTAAGCCAATAGGGGTCCAATAGCGGTCTTCTTGGCCCGATACTGGTCGACTGGCGGCTCAGCCAGCTGCACTATCACAGATGGAGCCAATGATGTAAGTATTTGAAGGACTTGGCAGTTTTACTATAATTGTATTTTAATAGACATTTCCATTTTTATGCCCCGCCCATCATTAGCTAAGTTCCGCCCACACCTCGCTCTTGTTGAGATCGATCGATCTCTGAACTCCCCAACTATCAATTTCCAGAAAACTATACATGCAAGTTGTTGAATATTTTGAAGCTAATTTGACTAGGTGCTGATGCATGTTTATTAAATAGTACAGACATACACTTCGTACAACGTGTCGGACTATTACAAGTTAAAGACGGGCCCAATAAAATCAGTTATGACGTAATGATTATGGCGTCATTCTACACGCCGCTTAGCTCAGTATGACGTCATATGACGGCAAATCATCGATGAATACTCTGGAAAGGTGTTGACTCCATAGAAGTAAGAAACTGACTCGAATAAGCCCGACTTACAAAACGAAAATTGTGAGGGAGAGAAAAGACAAAACGAAAAAGAAAAATTGATTACTGGGAGGTAGATACCTTTAAAACAGATCAGCCAAGAAAGGTAGAATTTCAAAAAAGATAAATGACACATTCATGTTGCTGTAAGATGTTTCTGTCTAAGACAGCAACAGTTTTTTTAGCAACATTGTTTCCAAACCGCAAGCCTGTCTTTCCGATTAATTTAACATCAGCGCGATACGGGTTAAAGAAGTCACGGGGACTTGCAAATCCTGCCATTGTTGATAGAAATAGCAACATTGCAACAACTGTCAGTCAAAATGTTTTCGGAATACGATGGTCGCAAGATAATACCTGCTGAAAACTTTGAACTCGTTTGACTTGAACGTAGTTGCTGTCGTTGCCACATTGATTCAGATAGTTTTCCATGACAATAGCACCTATTTTGTCTTCCACTTTGCGACAAGAATGACATGGGGGATGAATTCCACTACATCCTCATATGCGACACTTTTTCTAATGAAAGGAGAATCTACTCAACAAGATACTATTAAACTCGCCCAAACTATTTCAAATTTGCTTCTTTATTCTCACTGAAAACTCGAAAATTCCTCACGAAATTATGTGCCCTTATTCGAATCATCACTAAACAATTCCAGGCAAGATGAACGATACCACGTGCCACATTATATGAGTCCACCTCCAGATTAAGGTCATAGACTTTGCCTTACTATCTCAATTGCGGCAAACTGGTCTCGCTCCTCGTTTCTCTCTCGTTTCTGTTTCGTTTTTTTGGAAACGAGGAGAGAAGACACAGGGCGCAACTGCACAATGAACACGCGCGCACGCACGCACACACGCATACACGTACGCAGACACGCAAGGAAGTTACGCGTGCATAGTAACCGGAAACAAAAACAACCAACAACAACAACAACAACAACAACAACAACAACAACAACAGCATCAGCAGCAACAACAACAACAATAACAACAACAACCGCATCAGCATCAACATCGTCATGAACAACAACAACAACAACACCAACAACAACAACAACATCATCATCAACATTACAACCACCACCACCACCAACACCACCAACAGCAACAACAACAACAACAACAACAACAACAACAACAACACTCCCACCAACATCATCACCTACACCGATGACGAATATGACAACGACGACGACGTCTGTTTAGTATAGTCTAATATTAATAATGGTAGTAATAATAATGATGATAGTGATAATAATAATAATAATAATAATAATAATAATAATAATAATAATAATAATAATAATAATAATAATAATGATGATGATAATAATAATATTTTTATCCACTTCTCTACCGCCACAATATGTAGCAACGTAACGTACTCCACATGTCACCTTGTGATCTGGGCGTTTTAAATAAATGAAATGAAATGAAATGAATCTGGAAAATTAACAATTCGGTGTCAAAATAAATTGATACAATCGTTAGACCGAGCGTCGTAAACATCCACCATTTTGCTACCGCAACAAGCTACAGTATTTACTATGGTAAATCACTTCTATTAAGAGACATTACCTTTAGTAAATCTATTATGTGTAACAGTAATCAGTCTTTGGTATGGGTCAAAGAAGTCCTCACCATCGACAAGTTTTGTTGCTGGTCTCAGTGTTAATGGTCTTTCATCGATTGATACACGAACTCCGTTCCATGCCAGAAACCGAATATAGCGCCAGTCATAACGGCGGAATTGTAATCTGGATTATTTTGAACCTGTTTATGGCAGCAATAGCTTCCAGTCCTATTATAGTTTCATAAAATTCATATAAATCATAGCTAAATGAATGTGTGCATCATACATCTTGTTGAAAGGGTTAGAAACTAGAAAATCGCCTGTGTGAAACCTTGTCTTTAACTAGTCTCTTGCAAGGTTTAGAATATTGGCCATTCATTCGTACCCTTCATATGAACAGTATGTCTACAGTCTACACCAGGCAACACAACAGACTCTGATCGTCGGGTTTTGGTGGTCACAAACAGCAAGTAATCCCGTCTCGAAAATGCCGTTGTTGTCACGATAGACTGATTTTCCAAAGCCCTCGGCAATTTGTCGAAGATGTACGTGATTGGTAAATTAATTATTGGGTATGCGAAAAGCAAACAATTTACCCTTAGTCGTGAACGATGACTCAAACCCTAAATCGACTGATGAAAGAGCCTACCCATAGCAACGTAACCAAAGCCAATCCCATCACCTATATAGCCACCAGCACTACCACCACAACCACCACCGCCGCCACCACCACGACAACCACCCACACTACCACCACTACCCCCCACCAGCACGTCTAAAATCACCATCACACACCCACCACCACCACCACCACCACCATTTCTAAGACCACCACCACACACCTACCGTCACCGCCGCCTCCACCGCCACCACCACCATCACCACTATAACCACTATCACCACCACCATCACCATCCCCACCACCACCACCACCACCACCACCACCACCAACACCAACACCAACAACAACAACAACAACAACAACGACAACAACAACAACAACAACATCATCATCATCAACCACAACAACAACAGCCGCAACAACAACAACAACAACAACGCCGCTGCCACCACCACCGACCCAGACGCCATCACCGACGACGAAGACAAAAGCCAGATATTAGATTAATAAAAGCATGAAAATCATGCGGGGAAAATTTCTCCTTCGTTTATCACTTCACCCATGTGTGTAATTCAGTCTGCTGGGAACCCGCTATAATTTAATCAACTGTCATTCAAATGCCAAGTATCTAGCACCTCACAGACTACAGAGCGATAGCGAGGTATCGGCCAATAATTGCTTAACAGAATAGAGAGACATTGTATTTCCTTGCGAATCTAGCTCAGCAATATATAACTAAGCATATAACAATCAACTTACTGGGCGTACATTACTCAGCTACCCATGCCCAGTTTCTGAATGTTGAGATTATTATAGTCAGATACTGATGCTATGTGTCACATGATGATCTACGTACTCATTCAAAAAGTATGTTTCGACCATCTTGTATCGTGGTCTTACGCCCACACCCATCCACTCACCCAATTCACGATGTCCTCGCGTCGGCACATCTATTTGGTGTGCTTTATACGAAAACAAACATTAACAGGAACGTGACATATTTATTTTCGCGCCAGAGTTTTAATTGTAGGCTAAAAATATACTATAATGAAGTATTAAAAAACAAGGAGTAGGGTATAATTGTAAAACTAAATATACTATATAATGAATTACTGTGGGATGAGTATGTAAGATATTACTACACAAAGAGTGAGATAGGGAGAGAAAGAGCAAGATATGGGAAGAATGAGTAAGAGTAATGTTCAGAAATCCAGTCGAATGAGTGGCGTGCGTATTCTTGCAAGATAGCGGGTTTCCACAGAAATAGTATCTGTTTGACCGCAGCTCGAGTCATTACCGGACACAACGACGTCCGGAGGTACACTAAGTTTAGAACCAAAGTCCTGAACGGCATCGCTCCCACAACTAGGTCACTCGGTTGGAAATACACTTGGAATAGGAAGGGTCGCGAATGGTTCATATGTCACGTTCATTTCAGTTTTACTACCAGACCAAATGTCAATAACTGAAGCACGAATTTGATCAATATGCCAATTCCACGCCATGTTTCAGCTAACTCTAACCTCATAATTACATAAACCTAAGCAACGCTAGATTGTTCTGCGGATCCATTTGATGTTAACTCGATAGTCACTTGCAAGAACACATTGACCAATTTTAAAGGTGCGCGGTTTTTTTATTAGGTTTGCGGATGGCATTTGCAAATGATTTGTTGTTAACCGATTGTCTGACATCTGGTTTCAAAATGGCTAGCCTACATCACAATGTGCGACCATGCAATAATAGAGTCAGAATTTCACCCATGGGTGTATGCGGTGTATTCCGATAAGTCAGTGGGAAACCTGTCAATCATTTCTCTATTGCTACTTTTGCCCTTACCATGGAATGCAGAGCACGTTTCGGTGTATGAACAAATCTTTCATTAGTCCGTTTGTTGGTGGTTGAAATGGAGCCGAACAAATATGCTTTATTCCATTTTGTTGCATGAATATGCGAACTGTGACCCATTGTCTGAACCCAATTGCTCAACTCATAGAAAGTTCATTCCGTCGTCTGTAATACTGGGTAAGTTCCTTCTCACCAGCAGGCCAGTCATTCAAAACACACTCATGAACATATCTTAGGATTTTGGACCACGACGTATCTCTCCTCCAACATCAGCACTGTTCATTGGGAACGGTTCTATGTGTGACACTTGGTAAACATCACTGGCAGTGTCTAATTCAATGTCAGATTTGCTATGCTCGAATGGTAGGCTAGATATGGACATCAGCATTAGCATGTTTTCAGTGTTTTATGTTCGACGTCGTAATCATGACCTGATAAAAAAGTGCATATCTTTGGAGTCTAGCGGCTGTTATAGGAGGGATACCGTGTTGCGGGTGCAAAATCGAAAGCAAGGGTTTATGGTTAGTAACCAATAAAAATGTTCAGCAATATATATAATAATAAAATTTATCCATGCCCAGTATAAGTGCAAAAGCCTCTTTATCGATATGTGAATAATTGCGCCCTGATGGCGCAAGCGAACGTAAGGGAAACGACATGCCTCTCAGTACCATCATCCATTGTATGTGATAAAACACAACCAAGTCCGCACTGCGATGCATAACTAGCTGGCCGTAAGTCTTTTGGGGGAATTACAGAGTTAACATGATATCCGATCCGACAAACCGCTTTGATTGCAAAGACGCCTGTTCACAGTCGGATGACCATTTCCAAGTTTGACCATTCTTAAGCAACTCGTTCAATGGATACATACGAATTGGCAGATCCGGAAGAAACCTATGGTAACAATTTACCACACCTGTAAATGATCTGAGTTTTGTGGCTTTGGTGAATTTACGATGGCTTGAGCTTTCTCTGGGGGTTTTTGCATACCATTGGCACACTAGTATGTCCACAAAATGTGATCGGTTCATTGGAAACTGGCACTTCTCCAAGCTAGCCTTGAGATTGTAATCTTTTAGCCGCCTAAGCACACGGTTTTGCAAATGTTCATCAACCATACCACCAGTGATTATCATGTCATTAATAACGCACTTTGTCTTTGGATTTCCCGCAAAGACCTAGTCCATGCATGGTGCGCTGCCAAATAACTGGTGCGGA
This sequence comes from Chaetoderma sp. LZ-2023a, assembly GCA_034401795.1. NCBI lineage: Eukaryota > Metazoa > Mollusca > Caudofoveata > Chaetodermatida > Chaetodermatidae > Chaetoderma > Chaetoderma sp. LZ-2023a. The sequence goes on from JAVVLW010003635.1 coordinate 182,651, forward strand.
GGTTATCGCAAAATCAAGGTGTGTTTATTGTCATATATTGTTTAGACGATTCATCCATTTCCATCTGGAGATATGCCTGACGCAAATCCAATTTTGTGAAACGCTTTCCACCACATACATTTGCAAATATATCAAACAATGTTGTCTCAGGCATTTCTGCAAAAGCAATCACTGTCTTTGTATTTGAGTTGTATTTATTCTTGTATATAAACCCTGTAAATATTCTATTTGTCACACGATGAAACACATTAATGTACGAAAGATCGTCAAAATAAACTAAATTAGTCTTTAAATGTGCTACCTTTGAAGTTGGAATCATGTTTCTCTTGTCTATACAGAGTAGCACGGCTACTTATCTGTTCTACCATCAAAGCTGGGTTAATCGAAAACTTGAAGTCACCACCTATGCAAACTGTACCAGATTTCTTGACTATCGGGGCAGATGGTGCAGCTAATTCACTTTCCTCAACTTTGTTTAGGATACCCGATTTCTCCAACCCGTTAAGTTCATCTTCTACTGCTTTTCGTAACGCGTATCACACTTTTCCAGTCTTATAAAATGTAGAACCACTATTTTCTTTCAGTATTTTCAGCTTTTGTTCCCTTTAATGTTCCAATTTCAACGAGAAAGACCTCCTAATATCTATTAAGCAAATTCTGCAGCCGAAAATCGCTGGATGTATCGATAGATCTTACTGAGTTGATTTCATGCCTGTCAAGTTTGATCTGCTGAAGCCATTCACAAGCAAACAGTGCATGGCCTGGTGGGTCAACGACATATAAGTCCAAGTTACACGTGTAACCATTATACGCTACAGGAACACACAATTTACCCTATAACTGATCCCCAGTGTATGTTCTCACATGAGAGGTGTAGTTTCTATCTTAATAATTGGATACATATCTTTATATGATGCAACAGAGATGATGGAATCCGTTGGCCCAGTATCATGTTCAGAATTGAAATAGCCACCTTTGGTTTGATCCAAATAACACTAGATGTTTACTTTCGCACGTTTTAAGTTCAATTTTTACAATCGTAACGTCATCACTACTTCTATCACTACTTTCTTCATTGTCTTTTTGTACCATGTTTAATTTCTGAGGTCTACGTACATTTACTTGTTTTCTGTCTGACTGCTTATTTTTACTGTCGCATTTCCGTTCAATTTGTCCCTTTTTCTTGCAGAATCGACAGCTCTTTTATTTGAACCCACATACTGCCGATGAGTGTGATCGGCTACATCGGAAACATTCACTCTACTTCCGTGGAAAACAATCGAAATGATTGTGATTAGATGTTAATAGTTTATACATTTCATGTTTTTCCCGGGTGCCCATCAAATCTGATGCATCTTTGACTGCTGTTTCCATGGCCACAACCATTTCAACAGATTTGGTTAACTGTAGCTGGGATTCTGAAAGCAAACTTCTTTTAATGTTTCTGCATATACGCCACTTTAGGTGGTGCCACCAGCCTACGTAGTAACGCATACATCTTACCACCTATTACACTCAGCAACGTAGCAACTCTCTTCTCTTCTCCGATATTATTTACCGCAAAATACTGTTCCAGGCACTCTGTATATGATACCCACTCTTCAAAGCTCTTATCAAATGGCTCAATTTGCCCAATGTTGACTCCATTAGGAAACTATATGAACGAAAATCGGTATCATGGAAACGTAAAGGAAAGTAGGTATCTCTAGAAATGTCCCTGTTGTCTCTTATTTACAACTGTGCTGTAGACATACTCAAATTTTCTAATCCCATCTTCGTCTCCAAGTTTTTGTGTTTTATAGGGAAAACATGTTTCACCCATTAACAGGAACTTGACATATTTATTTTCGGTAGGAACTCATTAGTATATCATATTGTAGCGTGATATCTCGTAGGCCAAATTAGACCACACTATATCTGCTGCATTGATCCACCTGGCCATGTTACACTTACAGTTCCAGAATGGGCTGGTGGTCATCTGTGTTGTTATTAAAGTAAATATTTCTCTTGTCATTTCAACGAGTTTCTTTTCTTTCTCCTCGGATGAACTATCAACTGTGCATATGAAAGACAATATTGAATGGCAAAAACAGAAATAAGCTTTTTCTAAGTGTTACAAGTAGCTTAGTGTGAATGGTCAATTTCAATGTGTAGATGCCTACAGCACCACATGCGAATGATATTTTAACTAGGCAACATAACCGCTTGTTTATCGTGACCCAAAGTAGTTATTATCACCACGTTCTCAATACCCTCTGAACGTATGTTTAGCTGCAGCAATTTTATAGATAAAGTTTGCTGATTGCCTCTGGGGTTAGTCCTTACCACAACCATATATTGCTTCAAAAAGTTAAAGTACGTTGTCCGGAGGCCTAATGGTCTGGAGTGGTCGTGAATTTTGGCATAATGAATGGTTGATAGTTATGTGAAAAACGTCCTAATCTCTGATTTAACGACTCTGTGGATGAGATTGTATAATTTATGCATAACAACCAAGGCTATGTAACGTGGCCGTCTGGTAATCAGCATCCCTGCGTTCAAATCATGGCCGACCGTCACGAGATCTGGTGGCTGATGGGAAATCGGTGGAGACGTAGGCAACAACAACAACAACAACAACAACAACAACAACAAAGACAACAACAACATCATCATATTATAAGTTGTCTCGCAATATTCTCATAATATTATGAAAACTTTGTCGGCATAAAGCTGAACTAAATAGAGTCATTTTTGTACGATGAATACATGTTCTTCTTCTTTAACAAACGACGATGAGCTATCCTCGCGAATGTTATCCATCTGTATATGTGTTTCGAAATAGGGTCTTTGGCAATCAAATTACACTTGATATATACCTACAATTACTGATGCTGCTGCTGGTATTGCTGCTGCTGCTACTACTGCTACTGCTATTGCTGCTACTAATACTACTACTACTACTACTACTACTACTACTACTACTACTACTACTACTACTACTACTACTACTACTACTACTACTACTACTACATAGCATTGAGATCAAATGAGCTGTAAGTTTAATGGATCTTTCCAGTTTTAGCTATGTCCCGCCGATCTGTACGTACGATTGATCCCTGAACCGCCTGGCCATCAATTTCAAGAAAATATACATTAAGTAAGGTGTTGAATATTTTGAAACTAATTTGAATGACCCTGTTGGTGACTATGGTAGGGACAACACCCAGTCAAATTAGTTTCAAAATAGTCAACAGCATGTTTATTAAATAGAAAGGACATACAATTCTTACAATAACGCTTAGTCCGTCAACAATTAAGCGTTCGTGACGTAATTATCTACATCATTCATAAAGGGTGGGGCATAACTAGAAATGGGTGGGGCATAGCTAGAAATGGATCCCGCATTATTGTATGTGTATTCGAGAGAGAATAAGAATTTCCTAAAATCACTGAATGATAAATTCTTCTTTAGGTGATAAATTGCAGATAATAGCGGAATAACGCTAAAGGAGTGCAATTCAATGAAAGACGGTTGCCAGATGCAATGAAGTAACACCGTTTTAGATGCAAGATTGGAATTGGTAATCGCCTCACGACGCTAGTTAGAGAAAGCCGGCGAAGTCGCCTACGCTTTTTTGAATGAAATTATTATGTGATCGTTAACACATCTAGACACATGACAATAGACCATTGTGCGGTAGGCCGTGCCAAGACATTGACGACGACGACGCAAACATAGAAGACGCATTTTAAACGTTGTAGACCATTATTACCCATTCTTTAAATGTTGTTTCTCAATTACATGCGGCAAATCATTCTAAGTAGAGTGTAGCAGCATCATATCTGTTTAGTTATTCGCAACTTGGAATGGACCTTTCCAGCTTTAAGTATGCCCCGCCCATCTCTAGATAAGCGCCACCCACACTGCGCCTGTGATGGGAACGAGCTCTGAAATCCCTGACTTAATTTCCATAAAACTATACAGGTAAGCTGTTGAATATTTTGAAATTAATTTCACTATACAGCGCCCAGTTAAATTAGTTTCAAAATATTCAACAGCATGTTTATTAAATAGTAAATGCATACAATTCGTACAACAATGCTTAGTCTATCATCAATTAAGCATTCGTGACGAACCTAGCTACGCCATTGGTTTTCTGGAAATTTATAGTCAGGGAGTTCAATGATCGATCGAGCTCAACACGCGCGAAGAGTGGGTGGAGCTTAGCCAGAGATGGGCGTGGCATAGCTAAAACTAGATTCCTCCATTAAGTCTTTAGCTTCCGTTCCTTCTATGATGTAAGATTCAAGACTGTGCTGATATATCAACGGTCCAGGGGAGTGGCAGGTAGGTCCTCTGTTTATCCACTGGATATTTAATATTGCTAAAGTCCATTTATTACATTTGAAACATATTCAAATTCGTGGCCATTGCTTGCATTGATTTGATCTTTATTATGCTGCATGAATACATGAATACAAGAGAGGAATCCGATCTGCCACTCAATAATATAATCTTATAGTCTATTACGTGAATAGTTAGCTGATGTCACCATCATAATGACGTATAGCTCCGTCGAAAAATGTAACAATCCGCAAGGAAGTGTACGAATTGTATGTTTCTGATCGGATTACAATATAATAAACATTTTGTGGAGTAATATGAAAAAACAAACAACAATCGCGCTGTCGAATTAGTTTCAAAATATTCAGTTATGCTGTATAATTACATAGAAATTTGAATTCTGGGAATTCAAGATTCCAAGTATATAATCCGATTCCATCACGAGTAAGACGGAGCATATCTAGAAATGGGCGGGGCATGGCTACAAATAAACCACTTCATTGCATGCCCGCTGAGAATCAATAGTAGCACCTATATCGGGACAATTCACCGTTTCAGAGTACCCACCCATCATATAACGTCATACTGAACTGCGTGATGTGTGCAATCACATCATAATAAATGACGTCATGAATGACTTCGATAAGTATGTCACGAACGCATATTTGAAGACAGTCTATGCGTTGTTGTACAAATTGTTTGCTTTTACTATTTACTAAATATTCAACAGCTTCCCTGTATAGTTTTCAGGAAATTGATAGCTAGGACATTTGGGGATCGACCAATCCCAACACGGCGAGGCGTGGGCGGCACTTAGCTAATGATGGGCGGGGCATAGCTAAAAATGGAAAGATCCATAGGCATGTTAGTCTGACGTCATACACAGGTAATGGAAATCAAACAAACTGGTGTGAATATTAGTTGATCAGCTTTTTCGATATTCGATTTAGTTTGCACGCTGGAATTTTAAAGCGGGGATAACGGATATAGAGTCAAATTTGGTATCGTTGGAAGCGGAATTCTAAATACTATAATGTGGCTAAAGTCCTGAAGCGTGCACTTTGAATAAATGTATTACCGCCATTTATATGCAATGGGTATTTTAGGAGTGCAGAGTCAAAATTTCCTTACGATTTGCTAACGTGGCAAGGGTTGAGCATCTATTAAGACTAAGTTACACCTACTAAACACCTTACAATTATAGGAGAATACTTTCTCTGCAAATAATCAGATTGTTATGTAATCCAGTGGCATTAAACGTATTTTATTGACTGGAATATAGGGGAATGAGGGACAAAACAGGATGTGGGCCATAACGGGGCATACACAATCCCATGTGTCAAGTCGTTTTGGGAATGCACTATCTTGCAATATTCGACGGCTTCGCTAAGTGGATTCTGTATAGCTTTTTTAGATTTTTAGCATGATGGCACTTGTATCTATGCTATGCATTCATTTCTACACAATTGTCTCAAAGACCTGTTAAATTAAGATTGCTGTTAAATACAGGGTCAAGACAGTGCACAAGGGCATGAGTCAGTATCTTCCTCGAGTGCGTTCTAGTTAAATACATGTGGGGGTTAAGACAAGTCATTTGCTTAACAGAATGACGTTGTGGCCACCTAGATGTGATTCTCTAAGACCATGCATTCTGTCAACCATGTTGCTTAAGGAATGGCTACTTTTATTCCAAAAGGACAGGTGATCCTTTGCGCTGGTTTGGCTATTTTAATTTTTACATTTTTCGCCATTTTATGAGGCATATGCATAGATTATTAATAATAATAATTTTTATTATATAGATTAATAAAACAGTATACTTAACACTATCTTAACATGATCAGCAGGCCTACTCACCAACTCATTAACTTTGAGAGAATTGGGTAGAAATGCTTTACTTAGAATAGGTACACTAGATGTATCTAAAATCTAAAAAAGCAATACAGAAAAAAATTAAAGTAGTCGAGTATTATCCCATAATGTGTGTAAAATGTGTGGTAATGTATTGTTAAAATGACGTGACGCGTCGCATTATGCATGCGATGTGTGAGAGTGAGGCCCATCCCTTTATGCCCCACATCCCGTTTTGCCACGCCTTTCCCTTTATTTTCTTGTCTATAAAATATCCTCAGTGCCACAGAATTACATAATAAGTTAATTATTTGGAGAAACAATATTCTCCTAAATTGTAAGGTTTCTACTATATGTAGATTAGTGTTTTTGATGCTCAACCATTACCATGTTAGCAAATTATAAACGCAATTTGACTCTAAAATATTAAAATACCCATAAAATATAAATGGCTATAAAGTTTTTCTCCAAATGGTATTTTTGTGAACTTGAGACATGCCATGGTGATCCGAATTACGGTTCCAATCATACCAAATTCGTCTCTCTACCTTTTCTTGTGTTCAGGGAACAGACTAAAATGCTAACTTGCGTTCTTAAAACCGGTTCAAATGACATGTGCTCAATATAACAACATAACAATTATTGTAGTTCTTAATATATGATTTTTTAAACTCAGAATTCTATTAGTTTTACTGGTAGTCATATCAATAAATGGCACCCGCTTTATAGAAACAAGTAAATCTTTCCCATTCACCAGTTTATATTGATGCCAGACCTGCAACACGCATATCGTAGTATTTCCATATGCAGCAATACTAGTGCTGGAATTTTAAGGGATTATTTTCAGCATTCATTCCATTTTATAATTTTGGGAAGCCAAATTTCTGCAATACTACATATGCATAATAAACATACAATCAAGTCTCATACACTTCCATATATGATAATGTGAATGCCCCACCCCAGGTGAATCGACCATCATTATAGTTTACTGCTCGACCATGGTACTTTCTCTGTTGGCAATCAGATATCTTAAATGTGGCTACGGTCAAACATGTCAGTCATTATCCCGTTAGTTATTCCAGAGTTTGCCGCGGTTAAATCAGTTATGTCCATGGATGTGATCATTGTCCATTTGGTCAGCTAGACAATGTTTATAATCACAGTCCACAAATGGAGTGGTATGTCTGGCTACAGAAAAATATTACCTACGTCTGAGAGCAACCGATCGGCGATCTGCGGCTCCCACCGCTGTTTCTATCCCAGGGGCATTATAGGCAGATAAGACCTGGGGTACCTAAATGCTTGCAAACAGTATACAGCACCTCGATGTCCCTGGCATCCATTTAGAAACGAACATAATTTCGGTCAGTTTGCGCATTCTAGAAAAAATTGCAAAACTCACCACACGGTCGAGAAACCACCGATCATTCTTTGCTGTTGCTGGTCATCTGTCGCTCTCTCGCTCGGGGTGTTTTCTACCATGCGCCGGCACCTCTCTCTACACATCCTACTCTCGCCACTATATCCTAACAGACGGATGGTGCATGGGTAGATGAATGAAGGTATGAGTCGATGAATCATCCTGTGTACACAGGGGCCTGAAGGCTGAAATTGAAATACTATTGTCGTTGTTGTTTTAGTTTTTTTGGATTATTGGATTTTGTTTTATTGGCCACTCACACTTAGGTGTATTCGAGCCATGGCATTCTGTGAGGTGCGTCCCCGAAGGGTTGCGTTGCTTCCCCGAAGGGCTGCGTAAATGAGTTAAAACTAAAAAAAATCACAAAAATTAAGATGTTGCTAGGCGTGTGTGCGTTGCCTGTTGTTGCCTGGTGAACTGTTGCTGGCGGGTGTCAATGTTGTATGTTGTGTAACAGAGGGGTGGGAGGGGGATTACTTTATTTATCTAGATGATGGGATAGCGGTGGAGGGCAGTCTGTGGACTAAAATCTTAAAATAGAAATTAGTCAGAATATTTTGAAATAAAAAATATTAAAGACGAAACTGAAGATAATACTATCAAATAAAATATAGGCTAAGTAATTTAAAGCACTGACATATCATTAAATAAACAAGAAACTGAAAAATCAAACTTAAAATCAAGTATTTGTAAACGAAAAATTCAAAGTTAAAACTTAAAATTATAACCAGTTGCTATTAGAAATAATAAGTTGAATGCAGATGGCGCTATTTGGGGTTAAAAAAGGCCTGCCACGTCGTCAAGTCGCTAAGAAAATCCTTTCATACTCATGGTAAAATGTTTATCCAGCGCTGGACCAAGGAGAGCAAAACATAGCGACAGCATCTACACCAAAAGCAAAGACACGCCAATCACGACCTCCGTGTCCAGTTTTCGTGTTTCCACCACAACACACCAACGTCCGCGTCCTTACCTCATCGGGGGTATCGTCACCAGGAACACTGCAGATAGAAGCAGCAAGCGAGTAGCGTCACCACTCCACACGACCAAGTGCATCTCTCAAGGTTGGGTTGATTGTGGGTGAACCATAAGCACTTCTACCACGTGTTGTCAATGTCCAGATCCAAAGTCCCCGGACCTGGCTCCCATCGTGTCCTCAAACAATCTTCTAAATTTTTCTCTGGTTTTACCTAATTATCTTGTATATATGCGGATCAGCACAAGTATTCACTGTGGTAAAACATCTTGTCGGTAGCCGTGCTGGTAGTTAAAATTAACAACTCTCTCATCTGTCACTCACTACTAATGAGACTCACAGAGGCGGTTGCAGGAAATGATAGAGATTTTCTGGACAAGAAAAAGAAGCCGGCTGGGAAGGCATATTTGACATCTGACAAGAGGATGCCGAAAAAGATATCGCAAGACGGTCACAAGAGACGAGAAGTTAAGAGCATCTTAATGCATGTTTGTGGTACAGTTGGAGTGCTGTATAAAACCGTGTCCATGGTCCCAAAACATTGTGGATTGTACCATAACCATACTTCATTGTATATGACTTTGAAGCCCTCCTAGATGGTGTCAAGACAGAGCGACAGAGACTCTCATGGTCGAGAGTACCCACACACCTATATCTGTGTCACTTGGTTGTTCCTTAAGGGGCTTCCTAGATCAGCCAACTCACGTGTTCAATGATGACACAAACGTCCTGATCTCAGAGTGTATGCAGGAGATGCTAGGGCACGGTATCTACCTTCAGGCAAAAATCTCAGCAACGACTGATACAGGAATAGACCCATGTGCCTGTCCTAGCGTTCAGCTCTGGGCGGTATGACCTGAATCTCATTGCCGACAGTTCATGCAAGGAAGCTAGTCATACAATGTAACTCATTACTCCTGAGCTGTGGTTTCTCGATGAGCTATCTTAGGCTTGGAGTCTCCTAGGTGGCATGGATCAAAGCCTACGGGTGCACACAGCACACAGCAGAAGAGCTGGTTTCCGTATGAATGATTCGACTCACCAGATAGGCTCAGCTATCTAGGGCTTCCTGACTACCCAGCGTGGTGGCCTAAGCTCAGGAGCAGCTACATCCTGAAACTATCAGAGTGCCTTCAGACCTTCAGACCTTCAGACCTTCAGAGAACAAGTGATGCAGACATTCGCTGACTGGCTGCGATATTATAACAAGTTGGATGTCAGCCCATTCTTCGATGCCCTATAGTGGATGCGACAGTTCTATAAAGAATGAGGTATATACATCCTGAAAGACTAGAGATCATCGGCATATAGCGCACCATACACTACGAGATACAGCACCCATTCGCGTCGTTCGTGAATAATGTTACAGAGGCCTGCCACTCAGGAGACGTGGACAAGAGCAGAGCACGCTGGGCAAGTCTCTCCCAATGGTATCTCTACGATATCTCCATCGTGGACCTGCCCAGCACATGCCTGATGTAGGCCTCTATATCCCAGGCAAGAAGGTATATCAGATGTTGTAGAGTGCAGTTCTCGGGGGATCCAGCATCGTGTTCACTCGCGTGCACTGAAACTTCATCTTCCCATCAAACATGACTCTAGGGAAGATCGAGCATTAGGCCATTTTCGTGTCGCAAACCAAATTCTGCTGTTTTCTTATTAGCATTTCATGTTATAATTGGCCAGGAAAGCATTATGAAGAGTTAGGAAATGTTGCAAGTGTGTATGTTGTCATCTTCTCAGCTATGACACAAATGCCCTGTACCTTTCTACCATGGCAAAGTAGATGCCATGTGGTAAAGAGACTGTATTCCAGTGGTCTGGCGCTAGCGATGTAGAACACATTAATGAGGAGCTCCTAGCACACCGCTATCGAATCTAATGAAGTGGACATAGATATACTGATTAGTCTATGGGCGAATTTCGAGGAAATGCCACTATCTTCTACAACCGCGAGATCCCAGTAGAGGCAGTATCCTCTGGGATGCTCACATACCTTGGGAAAATGGGTCGAAAGCATCCCGCCATTAGTAAACTAGTCGGTGCCCTCTCTGGCAAGAAGAGCCGCCTGTACTCACTGACACTCAATTGGTATATCGTCCAAGAACCAGAGATCATCGCCGTATAGTGCACCATAGATTATGAGATACAGCGCCCATTCGTGTGGCTCGTGAATAATGTCATAGAGGCCCGCCACTCCGGGGACATGAACTAGAGCAGAGCACGCTGGGCAAATCTGTTCAAACTACTATGCAACAGCGCCTATGACTAGCTCATGGAGGCGCTGGAATGTGATAGCATCACCAGCTTCACCAAGGATGAACAAGTGGTAGATAGTGGTCTGCGCAGTGCGTGGTTCGAGGATCTCCAGTGGATCGGCGAGTCCTATGAGCTACAAAGCCTTAAGGTTAGAATCACTATTTGTCAGCCCCTCCAGGTCGGTATAGTAGTATATGAGCCTGTGATCGGTATGTACCTCGGGACAGGTTAGAGTACCTCCAAATGGACACCGATTCAGGTTATGTCACTATAGCCGGCTCCAGCCTCGATAAGATGATATGTCCAGAGATGCACTCAGTGTATGAAGCCCATAAGCGGGTTTGGTTGACTTCGGACAAGTGTGCTGGATGGATTCTGGGACCGTTCAGGCTCGAGATCGAAGGTCCACGTGGGGTTGTTCTCTGCTCCAAGTGCTACTATGTGGGGAGCTCTGCTGGTAAGGCAAAGTGCTCAGCTAAAAGAATGTCTACGCATCAGAATGAGGTCTCTTAACAGAGGTTATACAGTGCCATCCACGACGTAGTGGACAGAGTCACACACTGTGGCTTCCACATGGATAACCAGGGTATGGTAATGTATAAGCGGGAGAGAGTTGGTCTCTCAGCTTATTAAGACAAGCGTCATGTGCTGCCAGATCATATCGATACAGAATCCATTGAGCATCATATACATGCCACTCCCTGTAACACAGCCGCCCGTAGTAGCTGTCCCAACGGCTGTGCCAACAGTACGACCTCGAAGACATGGCTTGAGCACTCTGGGTGGTAGCGGCTGTCTGTCTGAAGGGACTTGCTAAAGATCATCTCGTGCACATAGCTGCCTTGGTCTCTGTCGACGTTTATTGACGGGTTACGGTCTGTCGCACATCGTCGACCACACGCCAGATCACCGGGCTTGTATATGTATCAAACTCTGGCATCGGATGGATGTCCTCCTCTCCCTCGTCTCTGATATCGGAAAGAATGTCAACATATGAGTGTAGAACAGCCTCTACTGGCCTCTTTTTGATCATGCGACTGGCCTTTGTGTTGGATCTATCCACTACAATTTCTAAGCTTCATACCCATACTCTGATAACCAGGAGCCATCATCTCCTGAGCATATTGGTATGTGGATGGTCTCTCTGCCAGTGCCCGATTAGACCGCTCGACGATTGCTTGGTATGATATTAGATGCTAGTGGGGATACTAACGTGTCCACCTGCGGAAAACAGTTTTCACCCTCGAGAGGAGATTGACTCTGTCTGCTACTTCTATGGTGTGAAGAGGGTGGGCGGGGATGGCTGCTAGAGACACCAGAGCAGCACCAGACCCTTTGTGTAACGTGTAAGCTCCCTACAGCCTGACATGGAGAAGATGGTAGACACTTTATCATTCCACCCCGTGAGAATTGCCCGGGTTTCTGGAAGAGACTGTGTAATTGTTTCATGGCAATGTGATGCTGAACGTGATTACACGTTCGTTTGAGCAGCCTGATCGAGATATTCCGATTCTACCCCAATAGCAGACATATAATCTACATGCTGTTGTAGTTGTCTCATTGCCATTGCACAGGCGATCAGATCGTATTTCACTATAGCTGTTTGTCTAAATTGATGACAAGGACACGTGAGGTGTGGTATATTGTTTGCAAGCATTTAGATATTATCTGCCTATGCCTCAGGGATAGAGAGGGCGGTGGGAGCCATAGATCGCCAATCGGCTGCTGTCATATGGAAGTTATATTTTTCTGTAGCTAGGCATATCACTAAGGGTACACAGGTACGCTATGGTACTTAAGATGGCGTAAATGTTAAATGTGACCATTTTTATTCGTCCGTTATCGACTTTGCAACAGGGCGCAAACAATGCACTTCTGGTAGCTTAAGCTTAGCTACATGTCCTGTAACAGGAAAAGGATATTGTATTGGGGTCTGTGCGTGTATGAATTCTTCTGTGCGTGTGCATGTGTATGTGTGCGCATGCGCGTGTGTGCATGAGTTCATGCGTGTCTAAATCTAAATCCAATTTTGACACACCAAAGGATCTTACCGGCAAAAAGGATTTCAATATTTTTGCCACAATGGACCTTATCGGTTTTTGCTATGTCCCGCAAATCTCTAGCTAAGCTCTACCCACGCTTCGCCTGTATTGGGATCTATTGACCCCTGAACGCCCTATCTATCAGTTTCCAGAAAACTATACAGGTAAGCCGTTGAATCTTTTGAAACTAATTTGACTGGGTGCTGTTTCTCCCTATGCCAGCAACAGCGCCCAGTCAATATTCAAAAGAATATTTATTAAATAGTAAAGACATACAATTCGTACAGCAACGCTTAGTCCGTCTTCAATTAATCGTTCGTGACGTACTTATCTACGTCATTCATGTCAGCATTGCTTATGACGTCATCCTACACGTCACATAGTTGATTATGACTTTCTATGATGGATGGATAAACTGGATAGGTCCATTGGGGAAAAAATATGTATCTGGAGCGGATCAAATTCTCCATTTATGTCGAATATCTCAAATTTTAACACGAGAAAGAGGGCGACAGTCCAATCGGAATCCACAACGTTGTCGTGAATGAAATTTGGAAAATCCTAATATTTTTACAACGCGACAAAAATCGAATGAACGAGTGTGTGTACTGTCTGGTTGGTCTTGTTTTAATGTATTTTATTTGAGAATCGCATCTAGGATGAGACATTTTTATCATGAGGGTCAAATTTGTTATATTTCTGATAAAGCCGCCTATGATGCAACTGCAGTGTATCAGTATGACTATCCTTAAAGATTGTTAACGTTGGCAAAATACCTGACGAAAAGCCACACGAAAATTCGAGTTGGATGATAAGCATAGCAATGGATTAACACATGAATTTGCAAGACACATCCAATATGCTACATCAACTACTGCTTTTGGTATACAGGAATTGCAAAATGACAGTACTGGCAAGAAGACTGCCGATGGTGCAAAACAAAAACCATATATGGTAATCAGAAGGACCAAGGTACGATTGACACGACGATTCTGAACACTGATTTTGCTCAGCTCATTAGATGGCATTGTATTCACTTGAGTACTGGTTGCGCTATTCAATATGCCATCGCCATAGCCATCATTTGTGAGTGTATGTGTCAAGTCCTGCTGTTTGGTTTCAGTACGTTTAACAATTAAAACTGCATGCGGTTCGGCAGGCGTGGCTACTACCTCTTGAATCTGCCTCACCCGGAGAGCACGGACTAGCATTATTGGCAGTATAATCACCAGTGCATCGATAAGAAAACAATAGAGCAACACTGATGTAAGTGCATAATATGCATTTGGTAAGTAGTAGCATTGATCAAGAACCATGGTACCATCTGCTTGAAGAATGCATGTCACAAGAATACACGGTGTCCAGAAGAAGAAAGTACCCACCCAGAGACAAACACAGACCTTTGTGGCACGTCCTCGGGTGAAAGTTGATCGATATTTTAATGTCTGTGATACGGATTGCAGTCGGTCATACGCGATGGCACTTAGGTGTACATGAGAAGTGGTACAGACACTGTAATCAAGGATTATAAAGAGAATGAATGGAACATTTCCAAGTGGCCGGTATCCGCAATATGTGTATATGAGCATTAGCGGCATTACGAGAAACCCTACACAAAAATCAGCAAATGCTAATGATTCAATGTACACGCTGTAATTTGTACCTCTAAAAATAGTTGACCTTGTAACGGTAAGAATAATAGCAAGGTTACCTCTCGTAGCCACTCCAGTGAGCACGGCATATCTACGGAATGCATCCATGGAATTGGTTGATGATGACAGCGCGCTTCTGTTCTCAAATGGTTCGGTAATACAGTTAACATATTCTATCTCAGTTTTGTTAAGGAAAGGCTTATCATAGCTAATTATCATATTTAGATTTGGCGTGTTCTCATCAAATTTCTCCATTATGCATATAACCTAAATTTTACAGATATTTTAACCATACGATAAACCAGATTCGAATTTTATCTGCGCAAAAACGTTATATTTTGAAATATTCACAGTTTCTTCCGAAATATTTGATAACGTTGTGATTTTTCTTATCCGCACATGATAAAGGAGATACATCTCATACTTTGTGTAGTCTTTCCCTCAGACTCCGTTGTATATTTCTGGTTTATACTACATTGTAAAACATTAAGATTGCAAGTTGTATCACATTAAACAATATACTTCTCAAATAACATACTTACATTGAAAACATCTATAACACACATTCAATCGAACCATTGATTCAAGACATCCTAGTTCCATTCAGTTATTGGTACACAGCTATAAGATCAATGGTAGATACACTTTTAGAATTCATGATCAAACCAGACAGTGTATGTACTACAAGAACATACTGCTGTACCTTAATGTGCAAGCAAGCGAGTTTGTGTACAAGAAAACCGCATTTGCAGATCAAAACCGAATGTGTAGATAACCAATCTTGTTTTACGATGAATCTCAAAGAACTTGAAATATTTTGAAGCTAATTCGACCCGGATGATGATCATGTCTATGGCAGCAACATGTTTCGGTCAAATTAGTATCAAAATATTTAACGTTTACCTGTATACTTACATTAAAATTGGGAGTATGATAATTCAGGATTCAAAGTATATAACCCGATCTCAAAACAGGCAAAAGATGGCAGGAGCTTAGCTAGAAATTGGCGTGGGCATACCTAGGAATGGGCGGGGCATAGCTAGAAATAGATCCCTCTAGTGTTCAGAGGACCCGGCATGACGGGATGTATATTCTAAAGAGATTAAAAATCTCCTAAAATCACTGAATGGTAAATTCTTTTTCGGGTGATGTATTGCAGTTAATCACGGAATAAAGTAGTAAAGAAGTTCAATTCAATGAAATACGGTTGGCGGATGCAATGACATAACACCCTGTTAAATGATGGATCGGAAGTGGTAATCGCCTCGCCTGTCCATTTAGTGAAAGGCAACGAAGTAAGATTTTGATGGACGAAATTATAGTGTGGGCTGATGGACGAAATGATTGTGTGTGCTTGTCAACACCTCTAGACATGAGAGGATAGGCCATTATGGCGTATGCCAAGATCTTGTGCCAAATCCTTTTAGGTAGCAGTGTCTTATCCATTCTGTTAGTTGGAATCCCTTCCTTCCGCAAATTATATTCTCGTGTCAGAAATCTTCTCTATATGGACAGCATATTGTTGTTAAATTGTTCAAATCAACGCATTCCATTTGTGTAGAAAGTGACCTTTCCAGTTTTAGCTATGCTCCGCCCGGTCCATCTTGAGCTAAGCTCTAGCCACGTGGTTCCGTCGTTTCCCGCTGTAGCTGCTGCTGGTCAGACAGCCTCGGAGTTGGGTAGCAGTCGCCACGCATCTCCAGTGTCCACAAAAACTGACCTCCAGGGCCAGTGGAACGATCACGTTCCAGTGGGCTCGTGCAGCCATTCCTGCGAAAATTGAACACCACCGTTTGGTCCCGGCTGTTCGTGTCCACGGTGTGCCTAGCCGACATTTCCAATGTGGAAAGAACGGTTCTAGCACAATTTGCTTACTTAATTACGGTGACAAACAATTTTTGTATGCCTGTCACTTATTGAACGGTGTATGTAAAAACAGAAAAGGTTGTGTGATAATTTTTGATAATCTCGCCAGCGGTACCTAACCAATCTAGTCCCATGTGGACGGTATCGAGAAAGGTACCCCTGGGGGGGGGGGGGTCGGTGACGGTCCGAGCAGGGCACCGTCAGTTGGTTTAATATAAACTATATCTGCCTCAGACGGCCAAAGATTAGTTGTCTTCGAGAGGACAGTGCCTCATGCGGGCCTCCGTCACAGGAAATGCCCACAACACTGTGGCGGATGAAGAGAGGTGATAGGAGAGAGAGAAAGAGAGGTCCAACATGGATATGTAGGGCAACAAGTAACGGTGCTCTCAACAGGACGAGAGAGGCGCCCGACAATAAAACTGCAGGGCAAGAATGGAGAACTCATATCAAACGGTACCAATAATGCTTTGAATCTTTACCGTTTGCTTGGGAGGAGATTTACAACGGTGCAGTACCGTGCTCCGTATGGAGAACGATCGAGAAATGAGAGCGCCCGACTGTCACAAGGATAAACATGTTCTTTCCGTTTGTTTGAGAGGAAATATATAACGGTGCCACACCGTGGCGCCTTGTGAGAGGGCAACTGGTGGGAAACTGACTATAAAATGTGAAAAAGGGGGTGGATGTATTCTCACCGTTTGTGTGCAAGCGTCAGAGAAACATGAGGAGGAAAATTGGGCTGATCCTTCCCTACACAAAGCAGGAAATTAAAAATATTGCGAGAGGAAAGTGCCTCGTGCGGGCCTCAGTCAAAATGAAAAATGCCTCCAACGCCGAAGCGGAGAAAGATAGAGCAGTAAAAAGGACGACCCTCCTATCCCACCAAGTTAGAGAGAAAAATGTGTTATGTGTATTATCCTAATATAGTTATTCTGCTGTTGTGTGCCTACA
>JAVVLW010003636.1:0-2500 GCA_034401795.1 Chaetoderma sp. LZ-2023a
CTGCCAGAGGTTACTTCCCCAGTACACAGTTCAGACACTTTCGGTTACTTTCCCAAATACACAGTTCAGATACTTTCGTGATGGAACTTCACCACTTTTGTTGCGGACCTATGTCATTTTGATTGTGACGTAATCTAACACGTGGTATAATTTGATTATGACGTCACATACGTGAGCGGCAGATTGAAACCCTCACGTCCTCCTTTGAATTCAGTCGAATGTGCATGTCTGCCTTTGTTCAGGAAATGTGTACGCACACAAAAACGTGAATGTATCTCAATGTGACCAGATTGTTATGATATTTTGTCCAGAAAAAAAGTTTGGACAAGCTCACGAGCGCGCGATTACCATTCTCAAAAATAGCGTGCGAGCGCGCGATTTGGGCCTTCCCGTGTTTACATGTGTGAGCGTGCAGAAATGCATACAAATCATCAATTTAAACCATAACATGTCTATTACAAATTACAAAGGCATAAATATAATTCAGTTTGCAGATTTAACAACACGTTTTGAAACGTTTTCCTTTTTAGCACAGTTAACTAGCATAACCTTGTCTTACACAAAATTTGACTAAAATGTGGATGAAAAACTCGGATGTCCGGAAATCTGGAGGCTTGCTAAAACAATCCACGTTTTACTGATAAATCCGAGTATATCATCGCCCTGGTATCGGCATTTTTGCATATTATGGGGAGAAACGTATCTTCTGTTGATTCCAACTTTGGCGCAGGCTTTCCGGGCTGCCAAATGTTTTAAAATATCTCCGAGAATTATATTTATTTGTGTTATTTGACTTTAAAAGAAATACGAGCATTCCCTGATTGATAAGCAACGCGATTCTGTTAAAAATCTATGTATAGATTTAATATATAACATAGTAGATGGTTGTAAAGCTACCAATAGCAGCGGGTGACCAAGTCGTTAATGGATGACAAATTAGGCGGACTTCTGTGGAATATTTGAGATTATCTGTTGAATATTTGAAACTACTTTTACTGGCAGCAACAGGTTGCCGTTGAACTACTTTGGAAATATTCAATAACTTGCCCGTATAATTATCTTAGACGCTGAAATTTCAGGTGTTAAAGGTTAAAATGTCATTTAACAATATGAGAAATAATGTTCCACGATACGAAGTTCAAATTGTGTATACCTTTCATCAAGGAATTCCCCATATTTCATTTTCAAGGCAACCATGCAGGAAAACTTGAATATTTTGAAATTAATTTGACTGGATGCAGTCAAATTAATTTCAACATATTCAACAGAATACGTTTTATATTGTAAAGAATTAATTTTTTTAAGGATTTGTCGGCGAAAGGGATAAATTAAATCCCAGCGGCTTCCAGTCAAATTAATTTCAAAATGTTCAACACACTACATTTTATATCGTAAAGAATGTGCTTTTTCAGGGATTTGTCGGTGAAAATGATTAAACTAAAGCACACGTACGTACACACGGGCACACAGACTTACCCAACATCAGGACGCTAAACATCTTGTTCAGTTTTATGGCAGTTTAACCTAGTGAAGGCAAATATAAAACTAGAGATAGAATCGCAAGAGTATGATCATTATATACCGCGGTGTAAAACCTGGCCAATTATGTAACCCTTTGAGACACATAATTCAAATACCACCCACAGGAGAAACGTTATTACTAATATATAAAGTGGAATAATACTCTGAAAACAAATATTTAAAATAAGTTGTGTGTTGCATGAAAGAGGTAATGAACTCAACGTGGGACGATGTTATACGTCTACTGAATGTCAAGTCAATCAGAGGAAAATTATGAAAATTGATATAACCTATAGAAAATATGGTTTTGGCTAGTAATTTAGATATAAAAGAGACCGATAGCTAAATTGCACAATTATTATTTGGGTCAATTTCCAAGCTATTATGTATTATGTTAGTAAGTGTGTATCTTATCACATCTGGTTAATAATAATAATAATAATAATAATAATAATAATAATAATAATAATAATAATAATAATAATAATAATAAGAAATAATAATAATAATGCTTCACTCAATCGGCCGTTAGTTCGCAGATTGATTGGTTTGTTCATCTGTTCGTCCAATCCGCCATACGTCCGTACGTTCCTTCCTGCTGATGTACTTCAATGCAATCATTTCTTTATCGTAATGACGTCATATTTGTTCAGACTGTGGGCACAAATGTAATAATGCTTTTCTGATGAAACTACATATATATCTTAAATCAAATGAGGGCGACACAATAGTAACATCAAGATACATTTCCCATGACCACTGGTGTGTATTAAGAGACACTATTTTGCAATCAGTGACCAAATAGTTATATTCCATAAGGTGGTTAGTTAAGAAAGGTTTAACTGTACATATGAAAAGCTACTATAGTTTAGAAGGCGTTTTAATGGATGAATCCACTTTTAGCTATGCCCCGCCCATCTCTAGCTAAGCTCCAACCATGCGTTTGCGTGTTGGGGTCGACTTATATATATATGGAATC
>JAVVLW010003636.1:7500-25000 GCA_034401795.1 Chaetoderma sp. LZ-2023a
GATCAAAGTCTGGCTAATGTGAGACTTACTAAAGCCTGGTTAGGACTTAGGTAATGTCTAGATAAGATCTATCAAAGCCTGGCTAAGGCCTAGGTAAGGTGGTACAAAGTTTGGCCACGGCCCAGGTAAGGCCTAGCAAAGCTTGGCTAACGCCTAGGTCAGGATTGGCAATGCATGGCCAAGACCTATGTAAGGCCTAACAAAGTCTGGCTATGGCCTGGCTAAGGCCTAGGCAATGGCTAGCAAGGTATGGCCCACGTAAAGTCTATCAAAGTCTCGTTAAGACCTAGGTAAAGCCGAGCAAAGTCTTGCTAAGACCTAGGTAAGCCTAATGTGAGACTTACTAAAGCCTGGACAAGACTTAGGTAATGTCTAGATAAGATCTATCAAAGCCTGGCTAAGGCCTAGGTAAGGTGGTACAAAGTTTGGCCGAGGCCCAGGTAAGGCCTAGCAAAGCTTGGCTAACGCCTAGGTAAGGCCTAACAAAGCCTGCCTAAGACCACGGTAGCGCCTAGGCAAGACCGAGCAAAGTCGGGCTAAGGCCTAGGCAATGGCTATCAAGGCATGGCCTACGTAAAGTCTATCAAAGCCTCGCTAAGGCCTAGGTAAGGCCTAGCAAAGTCTTGCCAAGGCCTAGGTAAGGTCAATGTAAGGCTTACTAAGGCCTTGCTAAGACTTATATAATGTCTAGATAAGGCCTGCCTAAGGCCTGGATATGGCCTAGGTAAGGTTTTAAGGCTTAGTAAAGCCTGGCTAAGGACTACCACGGTCTAGCTAAGGCCTAGGTACGGCCTGACTAAGGCCTAGCAAAGCCTAGATACGTCCATCAATGACTAAGTAAGGCTTAGCAGAAGTTTGGCTAAAGCCCAGATAAGGCCTAGCAAAGCATGGCTAAGTCCTAGTTAAGGTTTGGCAAAGCTTGGCTAATGCCTAGTTAAGGCCTAACAAAGCCTGGCTAAAGCCTAAGTAAGGCCTTTGTAAGGCTTAGCAAATCCTGGTTACAGCCTAGGTAATGTCTTGCAAAGCTTAACTAAGGCCCAGATAAGGCATAGCAAAGCTTGGCTAACGCTTAGGTGGGGTCTAACAAAGCCTGACTAAGGCCACGGTAGGGCCTAGGTAAGACCTAGGTAAGACCTAGCAAAGTATGGCTAAGGTCTAGGCAATGTCTAGCAAAGCATCGCTCAGACCTAGGTAAAGTTTATCAAAGCCTCACTAGGGCCTAGGTACAGCTTGGTTAATGCCCAGGTAAGGCCTAGCAAAGCGTCGCTAAGGCCTAGTTAAGGATTGGCAATGCCTGGCCAAGACCTATGTAAGGCCTAACAAAGCCTGGATAAGGCCTAAGTAAGGCCTTTGTAAGGCTTAGCAAATCCTGGTTACAGCCTAGGTAATGTCTTGCAAAGCTTAACTAAGGCCCAGATAAGGCATAGCAAAGCTTGGCTAACGCTTAGGTGGGGTCTAACAAAGCCTGACTAAGGCCACGGTAGGGCCTAGGTAAGACCTAGGTAAGACCTAGCAAAGTATGGCTAAGGTCTAGGCAATGTCTAGCAAAGCATCGCTCAGACCTAGGTAAAGTTTATCAAAGCCTCACTAGGGCCTAGGTACAGCTTGGTTAATGCCCAGGTAAGGCCTAGCAAAGCGTCGCTAAGGCCTAGTTAAGGATTGGCAATGCCTGGCCAAGACCTATGTAAGGCCTAACAAAGCCTAGCTAAGGCATGGCAATGGCCTAGTGTAGCTCGGATCGACCGGTCCGGTGCCGGCCGTACCAGCTAAGCTTGGTACGCGCCGCCCGTCCTATATTCGTTCCATGAACACGCACCCGCCCCCACCCCCACCCCCCCGGGTAGAGCTATAAGCGTATATGAGCCTATGGGCAAGATTTCATCGTAAAAAGTTCGTTAAAGCGCGTAGCGCGCATGTGCACGCTTACCACTGTTTTGAGAGAGCACGTATTTCATGACTAAGATAGGATGGCACTTTTGGTGTACCGAGTAGGTACATTGTAATTCTTTATAATTGATTGTTTCCGCCAAATCTGGCATGAATCAAGAGCAGGATTCAATGGGCTTTCCGAATCTGTAAACCATTTCAAAATCTGTTAAGAAATGGCTGAGTTATCCGCGGAAACCCCGTTTGATTATCGTCAAAATATTGCCGTAACGTCGTAACCTTGTGCACGCAGAAATTCTAAAACGTTCTAGAACATTCGACTACGTCATTATTAGCTACGCGCTGATTGGCGATTGCTGGACCAATGATTGGTTGAAGCCTGCGCCTAAGACGTCACGAGTAGTATAAAAGGAGATGAAATCCAGAACTCGAGAGCATCCTCGGCCAGGGGCCGAACAGGTTGGACTGTATGCAGCTACTATCAGTGAGACAGGCATTAAGTATATCACTTCTGTCTCAGGAAGTTTCTCTCCCGTAGCCGGCAGCAGCAACCATCACACCCAAAGCAATTTTGGATCTACCGATTGTTCGGGAGCATTTTTGGAACTTTTGATAGTATTGTTCACGACTAAATCAAGAACTGACTCAGAACACAAACTTGCGGTAAGGCCTTTCCCTGCCTAGATATGTGATTCTACAGATGTAGAGGCAGCGATGTTCTTTGGTGGATAACTCGCCGGATCTGCCGGCCATGCCTAAAAGTGGTTATTCAACCTCCCCAGCACTGATGTCGTGCAGGTTTATTTAAACTTTTTGACCGCAGCAAGTAAACTTTGCCGGTACGGCTTTAGAGCTAATTGACGTACCCCGCACCGTAAGCTTAGTTATGTATCTTCATCCATATTCAACAACCCCCGCTTATGAACGGGTTGTTCTTTACTTCCATCCATACCATCGGTGTACGGGAACTTTCTTCCTAGCATTAATGTTATTGTATCACTTACTGACTGCTCGTTTGAAATTCTTATATTGTGATTACCGTCCTGAGTTCGATCCGCTCCTGTCCTGGACTGCATGTGGGAATCCTGTTTGTGGGAACCGACATGCGGGAACTTTCCAGCTTCCAGAGAATGCATCATCTCACGTCACACCAAAGATGACGTATCAATCTCAGTAACACGATAGCCCGTCATTAAGAATGGCTACCGACCATTCAAGTAACTATGCTTAACATCTTAATTATTCTGTTAGTTACATTTGTAATAATTATACTTTATTTGTGTAAATGGTCCCAATGACTAAATGGAACCGTAACGGTCTTAGGTCCGCTAGTTATAATTTCTTTATTTGTTTATAGTTATTCTTATTTTACAGTAAGGTGTTTTTACTAACCGCACCATAGTAGGTCTGAACTTTATATATTGTTCTAATCATTTCATATTGTATTACTTGTACCGGTTAGTCTTATATATGGCGAGTAGCCATTCGTTTTTTATGTTTTGTTTATTCATAGAAAACGTAGGACTGCAGTGCACGTAGGAAACAGTATACAGCAGCATTTATATATGCATCCCTTTCTCCCGCCACCAACAATTTTTCACTGAGGTCGCTGTCCATGCTATAACTCTGTTTAGCCCGGCATGCTACCAACTAAAAAGCCTATCTATTTAGCTCAATAGGATAGGTTTAATATGATTAGAGACAATTTCTTCGTCAGGAGACACATAGTGTACGCCTCCTTTCTGGCAGCTGCGATAAGCTAGCCCCGCACTCCGGCAAGGTTGTGTAAAATTGGCCAACATACCTATTGAGCCTCATATTTATAAGTTATTGTCTCTCTTCATGTTCCACTAAGCCTTATGGCTTCTTAATTGTATGGATATCCCTATCTGCACCATGGACTGATCCGACCATGAGAAACTATTGGGGTTTCCGAGCGGTGATGACCAGGGTGTGGTGTCACATACATGTCCCGTGTATCTTCGGATACCTAGTAGTTAGTTATCCTTGCCAATGTAGGAAGCACTGCGAAAACATATTTTAATTATTATTTTCTTTTTCATCTGCTAGACAATTCCCCCGCACCGCAGTGCATAACTGGGCAACTTGCATTTAAACTTAACATCAGGTTAAAAAGATAGCTCAATAGGACCTGATGACGGGCGAGATACGCATCACCACCGAATTCTGTAAGAATGTCTGGGCATGATGTTAGGATCTGCCACGTCCCCACGGGAAGGACATTCCCAGTGGGTATTCGTCTCTCTTAGCCCCACCGTAATGGTAGATCAGTTGCCTAAACTTGCTTATGTAAAATAGTAACCATTGCCCTATGACGTTTTATGTGGTTATGGAGCAAGATGTCTGGATTCTCACCCAACTCGGAGGTCTTGTGAAATAACATGAATGCACGCTGTCTTCAGTATTGATGTCTTAGGACATCCGTTCTCAATGGCAGCCGTATCTAAAAGTTAGGTATGGCACCCGCCATTCATGTCACCAAAAACTAAATGTAAGGTTAGAGATAGAAAGTGGCACCTACTAATTCAGCATACTTGATACCACATAAGACGGTGGCATGGGAATCTCTCGGGAATCGCTCGTCCCGTCTTCACGTAAAACAGCGCGCAACATTATAATCCTAGTTATGGTATGGTCTTTTCTTTATAGCATTTTGGCCCTTTTTGGCCAATGCTCTTCTCCCACTTTAAGCAATAGCAGCATTTTCCTGTGACGGAGGCCCATGTGAGGAACTTCCTTCTCGCAAGGATTCAGTGATGATGGCCCATGCGAGGCTACTACTTCTCACCCAGAAATAGCATCAGGAGTAGTGCCCATTCAAGGCACATAATTTTTCGCCACTTCAACAAGATAACTTTCTTTCCTTTTCAGCTTAGAGGTACAATAACTTATATTAAGTTAATTAGTAATCTCGTGTACGGGGGCCTCCCTTGATACGTCTGCGGACCCATGAGTCTGTGTGGTACCTCCGGGAGTCCCGCGTTTAAAAGTTCATCAGGCTGTCTCTATGTTTTGTATTTTCGTATGCGCATGTTTATCTAGCATACTTGACGGTCTGTTTAGGTAAAACCATTGTATAGACTTAATTTTTAGGTCACCAATCAAATATTTTCAGTCCATGGATCACGAAATTGTTATGGACAGGCATACCGGTGACACAAACTCTTGGGATGAGACTGTTGTGTTTAATGTTCGAGACGATGGTCGCACGGCCCCCTGGAATGATTGAGTTCCACCAGGCTTAGGAGCCAGTCTTTGTTACCAGTAGGGCAGTATCGAATGGGATCCGGAGCCCCGAGACCGGAAGCTAACCAGCATCATCACTCGTCGTGCACATGCAATGCGGCGGGTCGACACCAGACACCAGAACAGCCCGACACTACCCCACGAGCTACAAGTGGCACCAGATATGGGGCTCGGAGAACAACAACAACCTGCAGTGAACTCACACCCATTCCATATAGCGAGCTCAGTGTACTTTCACCATTTAGTGATGACTCCATCGATCAAGAGGTAGCATCATACGATGGGCACTATGCTCAAATGCTCACCGACTATGCCAGAAATTCACAACATGTGGGATCAACAACCCTGCAATACCACCTGTTTCCGCCCATCAGTGAGGGACCTTCCGGGATGCCTCACAGGTGGAAACAGAATTTTGTATTATATCGGACATCCACGATAGGCCAACTCCATCAGGGCTGGATCATGGACGATCACGACAACGACCTGATTGCGGAAATACCTACTATCCTTCATACCCCTATCATTCACCCATGTCATCTGCGGAATATGTATGCCAGGGTAATAATCCATATACTAGACAACCTCCCTCGCTGCCTCCATCAAATATATCCTCCTGTCTAGGGGAATGCCATGGCACAATCAGGAGGAATCAGCACCACCATTCCATCGGTACATCAGTCATGCCACACATCACGACCGTCAGCCGACTGCACCACCACCATATGAGGAATATCAGTCGTTACCACACGAAGAACGTCCGCGCAATCTTCACAACATTCCAAACACACACACACCCCGTCCATATACCTATGCCAGTTTATGACTCTGCATTAGGGCGGACATCACCGGATTGGAGTACGCACGTTCTCGCTCCTCGGCATCTGCATTGACGGAAAACACCAACACCACCAACACCACCCACATGACGACCAGAATCAGCGTTTTCTCCCGAATACCACCGCCAGCCAGATTTCAACCACTTCATTCTTCCCGTGATGTTGGCCGAGTTATTCTCCCTCCCGAATTCAGCGAGGCCAATTACAAAATACAGTTCGAGATCATAAGTCGGACTAACCATTGGAATGACAAACAAATGGGTGAATATCTCGCTGTGAAGCTTACCGGAAAAGCCCTTCAAGTTCTCGCAGATCTCGCAACTGATTACACGCCCACCTACACCCAATTGGGACGAGCACTGTCAGAACGCTTTGGCGACACAGCTCTCGGAGATACGAGCTGGTTACAGCTTAAAAATCTTCAACGGCACACGGGAGAAACTCTACCCGAGCTTGCTAGTCGAATCAGAAGACTCGTCACACATGAATACCCTAGAACCAATTTGGAAGGCGTAACGCATCTATATCTTGACACGTTCATCGATGCATTGAGCGTGGAGCCCGCTCTTAAAGAAAAACTCTTCCTTGCCGACCATGGGAGTTTGGCCCAATTGATGGCCACTGCGGTCCACATAGAAAACTTTCTGGAGCGGGAGAAAATGAACCGACACCAACTCCACCCTAGCAACGAGGTAGAGGGTGCAGTAATCGCCACATCGACCAATGCTCACACCACATCTACAGCATCTACAACTACAGCACAATCATCACCGCAAACCACTTCTCAATATTCCAATCAGAATCCATAGCCTAGAGGAAGGAGGCATGGCCACAGATGGGGGCCACAATGGAGCCCCGGGGCACGGGAATCAGTGCAACAATAACAATAACAGCAACATGCAGGAACGGATGGACGAGATCAACAAACAGATCTCAGCACTAACGAATTTAGCAACAACACTCAGCACGAACCTCGCCACCACTCACCTTAGAACAACGAACACCACCAACACTGCACCACCGCCGACGACCTGTTTCGGATGCGGTCAGCCAGGCCATTTGAGGGAATGGTGCCCTAACCGACCTCCGTCTACTATGCCTACCCCTGACCGCAGAACAACGCAACCGGAGAAGCCATCAAACTCCTAAGGGCACCGAAAATAGAGTCATCTCGGTGCCCATATTCGCTTCCCGGCTCAACTGCGGCCTCCGTACAATAATGTCCAGTGGCCGACAATCACCAACAAAAATCAGCTTTTACACATACACCAAAATGCATGGCTTCCTATATGTCGATGCCTACGATGCCCCCCCCCCCACATCCGCAGCATCGCCACCCCCCTCTATCTTCACACATAACAAACCTTCTTTCCTCTGTAAAATGGCAGTGGTGGGTTGTAGCACCTCCGCTGAAACAACGTTTTTGCAAGCAGCACATCCCGCCACCAAGACACTGGATTTGCGGTGTCCCTTGGTGGTATACAAAACACCATCCCACACAACATCATCCCCTGCATCCACAGACAGCAGTGATTCTGGAGAAACGGGTTGCTCCACCTCATGGATTCGTAAACGTCGACGTAGACAGGGAGACGTACGTCCCTGGCGGCGTCACTGTTTCTTCTGTGCTTCACCAAAACATCCGATGCAGCATTGCACGAAATGGCTCGCACAGGTGGAGATTATCCGTCAGCCCGTTCGCACCGCTGTCTACACAAACACTGCATACCCAGAAATAGCAACAACTCCACCATCATTGCTACCCCCAGCTCCATCTTCGCCACAGCCCTCACAGCAACGACGCCTGTGGACTGGCCCCTTCCTCACTCAGCCATCCACTACATTAAAAGAAGCCATTCAGAAACAGATCAATTATATACAGAATGGTTCCTCTCCAACACCATTGTCCCAGACAGCATCATTGGAAACTCTTCCACAGGTGCACCGCAAAGTAATATACAAGTATGCTTGTCTGTTTAGCGGTGTTTCCACCAGTGCCACTGTTGACACTGGCGCTTCAATCACAGTATTTAACAAGCGCTTATATGAGAGCATCCCACCTCATAAAAAGCCTCCCCTTAAACCCACAAACATCTACATACAGACGGATACAGGAGCTGATGTGCCCGTAGCCGGTGTAGTCAATCTAGTTATTCAAATAGAGGAGATGCAATTCATAGAGCGAGTCGTTATCACCTCTATGATTTTCTCAGTACCAGCGAAGCCATCATTCACTGCAAACAACAGGAACTTGACATACAGAGCCAACGGATACCTCTTGGACCGGAATCCTCATTATATGCGACCTGTGCCATCATACTAGACAGTACGGCCACAGTTGAGCCGGGACAGGAGCAAATCTTGTGGGCCACCACACCACAGTTAGGAAACAACACTTACATCGCCATGCTGGAACCCGACCCTGATTATATGATCGCCCCTCAATGCGCAAGTCCCGGCATGATCGTAGACACCACTAATAGGGAACGCATAACCCTTAGGGTATTCAATGGCACCGCAGACCCCATAACTCTTGAACCAGGGGTACACTGCAGCCATTTAGTGGACATTAACGCTTAGGAAACACCCACACTTACCAACGCACAACCGGAAATGACTGATGAATCACCCGAATATCTACACGAATTATATCTACGTGCCACAGTAGGATTACCGCAATCACAAAAACACGAAATTCGGAAACTACTGTACAAATATCGCGATAGTTTTTCCTCCGGAGACATGGATCTTGGGGAAACTCATCTTGTGCGACACTCTATCGACATGGGAAATAATCGGCCCATACGTCAACTTGTATGATGTCTTCCCATTCATAAAGAAGCGAAAGCTCACCAGAAAGTTAACGACATGTTGCAGACCGGTATTATCGAACCCTCAGCATCTCCATGGGCCAGCCCAATAGTACTAGCAGACAAAAAGGACGGAACCATGCAGTTTTTCATTGATTGCCACCGCCTTAATGATCTTAGTTCTAAGGATGCTTATCCACTCCCGCATATAGATCAGGCCTTGGATTCCTTGTCCGGAGCCAAGTGGTTTTGTACCCTTGACTTACCTAGCGGTTACTGGCAAGTGGCCATGGATGAAGCTGACATGGAAAGGACCGCATTCGTTTGTAGGGATGGTCTTTTCCAATTCTGCAAGATGCCCATGGCGTGTGCAACGCTCCCGGAACTTTCGAACGTCTCATTGAGCAGGTATTAACTACCCTGCAATGGGAAATCTGTCTCTGTTACATTGACGATGTAATAGTCTTCGGACAAACGTTTGAGCAACCCCTTATCAGTTTGGACACCGTGCTATCAAGATTCCACATGGCCAATTTGAAACCTAAACCAAAGAAATGTAACCTCTTTAGACAGCGCGTTGAGTTCCTGGGACACGTCATATCTGGTGATGGAATGGCTACTCAGCCATCAAAACTAAGGCAGTAGCAGAGTGGCCAATGCCCTCTTCGGTCACAGAGACACGGAGTTTTCTGGGCTTATGCCAGTACTATCGTCGATATATCCGTCACTTCAGTGAGACTGGTTCACCCCTCTATAAGACCACCAAAAAAGATCGATCATTCGAGGGGGCGAGTGAGTGTGAAGGTTCCTTCAGGGCGCTGAAGGAACTCTTGACGACCACCCCGATTCTTGCTCATCCTAATCCAACCGCGATTTCATCTTAAACCTTGCCACGTCGGCTTATGCTATCAGCGCGGTTCTATCTCAGGTCACAGAAGATCGAATGGAGCAGGTGTTGGGCTATGGTTCACGTCCCTTAAATAAAACAGAAAGAAGATACGCAACCACCAAGTGAGAACTACTTGCGGCGGTGCATTTCGTCAAGTACTACAAGCACTTTCTGTATGGGCGGCCCTTTACATTATGTACAGACCAGGCCTCACTATGATGGCTTCGGAACCTCAAGAATCCGGAGGGCCAGGTAGCGAGATGGCAGG
Organism: Chaetoderma sp. LZ-2023a; assembly: GCA_034401795.1. Classification (NCBI taxonomy): domain Eukaryota; kingdom Metazoa; phylum Mollusca; class Caudofoveata; order Chaetodermatida; family Chaetodermatidae; genus Chaetoderma; species Chaetoderma sp. LZ-2023a. The sequence continues at coordinate 17,461 of JAVVLW010003636.1, forward strand.
ATTCCCCGCAGGCCTATAACTTCAATGTTGTTCACCGTCCCGGCAAATTGCATGGGAATACTGATGCCCTCAGTGGAGTTGGAACGGAGGGGGAACACGAAGAGGCTGCCACCATGACACAGTCAACACAGCCATCTCCGGAGTTCCCCGAATTGAGGTGCACAGAGTGTAATCCAGAGAAAATCGCACATGACCAAACAACATACGTGCAGAAACGAATTATATATGCGTGGATCCAGGAGGGGGTACGTCCTCTCAAAGAATCGGTAACACCACTATCCACCATGGCTAAATATTATTACCAGTGGTTCGAAGAATGTCACCTACAAAATAACGTTCTTTACATTACTAACCCTCTGGTAGTCCAGGAAAGTTATCGTAACCTCATATTAAAACAACTACATGATAATGCTGTCCATCTGGCCATGGAAAAGACTGTTAGCCGTATTAAACCGAGATTCCACTGGATCGGGATTCGCGATAGTGTCAAGGCATGGGTTGCCAAATATATCCCATGCCAAAGACGTGCTGTTGGCCAGCACCAAATTGCACCCTCCAAAATAAAGAGTGTTGGTGCACCATGGGAGCGAGTGGCTATTGGCATGCTCGGACCCTTGAATACGACGGATGATGGAAATAAATATATCCTCGTATTGGAAGACTATTTCATGAAGTGGGTAGAAGCATTTGCTTTGCTGGACCAAGAGGCATCCACCGTAGTGGAGGTCTTGGCAAGCAATGTGTTCTGCCATTTTGGTTTGCTTTATGAGCTACACTCCGATCAAGGAAGAAATTTTGAAAGCCGGCTCATATCAGAGTTCTGCAAATTGTTTCATATCATCAAAACAAGGACGACTCCGTATCACCCCCGAAGTGATGGGATGGTGGAGAGATTTAACCGAACTCTCGCGGAGATGCTTACAAAAGAAACACGTCTTGATTGTAGAGATTGGGATCTATGGCTCCCATATGTACTCATGGCCTATCGCACTTCAGTACATTCCAGCACGGGTTATACCCCTGCTCGGTTAATGATAGGCCGTGAACTAGCCTTACCCCTGGACCTGGCTATGTCCCAGATACCAGGGGAGAAAAATTCACCATCTCTCTATGTCAAACTCTTACGGCAGCAGAGAGAACAAGCCCATGAGTTAGTGAGAGAAACCTTATCCACTGCACACCAGCAGCAAAAGACATGGCACGACCGGAGGGCACATGGAAACCCCTATGAAGCAGGAAGGATGGATTGGGTACACGATTCACGACGGTCTGCAAACGTGCCAAGTAAACTGAGTTACCAGTGGAAAGGCCGCTATGTGGTAGTAGGTAAGACGTCGGACGTGACCTACCATATCCATGCTTCCGATGACCTGACCTCAGTCATCGACTTCGATCGTCTTAAACCATGTGTCAGTGATGGCCCAGCACCAGAGCTCGGGTTGGGCGTTTCTCGTGACACTGGTACCCAGACAGATATTTCTATGAAAAATAGTATTCCCTCGCTTGGCGCAGAGCACCGCGGTGCCAGTTCAACCCACCTTATATCGAGCCAGAATGTGGGTGAACAAGCAGCTAACGCTGAGGACGATGATGAGATACGTACTCGCCCTCTCCCTGCTCAGCACAGGTCTACTCGATCTGGGAAGCCTTATCTGAAGAACTTTGTGTGTGTTTTGTCTAAGGGACCAGATGGATAAGCTGTTCCCCCGATCTCTTCCCACTCCCACCACTTCATGCTATGCCCCCCCCCCCATTATAAAGTTACCACAAGCGAAAGCTGACGCTGACCCAAGCCATGCTTCCTGTGGGGTGGAACATGTGATGAATAGCATGGAAGTGAAGAGGCTAGATGAAGCCTTGGCGTGTCTAGAACCACAAAACCGTACACCTAGGTGTACCCGACCACGCTCCGAAATCGCGAAACTACACCCCTTCCAAGGGACAGCCTCTCCCGCAGTCCCACCATCGCCATCACTCAGATTCGCATCCCTCATCTATACACCAAGTTCGGACATCACCGGCCCAGTCCATTTCACACTCCACTCGTCGTCTGTTGACTGTCAATCTTCAGATATGAGAGAGACTGCTGCTACAGAGGAGGTGTTATCCCACACCGCACTGACCAACAATACCACCCGCAGCCTGTTCAGCAGACTCTCGGCTCAAATTTTCCAGGTGTCTAAAAACTATGACAAGACACCAACCATCGTGTAATGGGAGATGACCACATCCCCCTGTCCAAAGGCCACCCTCTCCAATTGGCCTACCACACTCCCCCTTGAGAAGTCAGGACATCACACCACAGACAGAACGTCAGTTACATACAGAACACACTTGCCCTCAGGGCTGGCTACGTCAATTCATCATTGCGCGTACATCACACACATGCTCGGTTATACTCAGCATATAGTCCAGGAGCTAAAGCTAGGTCAGAATCGTGACGTAGCACACCCAGTATTCGGAAGGTCTGACACTTGCTGTGGCTTGGGGGACATGTCCCACACATTTTAAGCCCTGTTGTACAAACAAAGTAGCACTAATTAGTTATCCTGATTTCTTTGCATAGGGTGTCTAGGCTTTGGCTGTATCCACAGTGCGCAACGATATAAGCATGATCGTGTCATAACCCAAAGTAATATCGTATTAGATTCACCATATATGATATTTAGACGGATATCGACCTAACATATATCCAACATACATTTTGCATGCATATACCAAAGGCGGGGGTGAAATGTGAAGGTTATATTTTATGTATGTATACTAACTCCATCATAGAATCTGTATATCCAGCTGTACCACTGTTGACAAAGCACCCAGGTAATGGTGGTTGGAATGAGACAGATGGATGTGGTGGTAATCGGTGCTGAAAAACAAATTAAAATGAATGCTACACCTCACATCGCTCTCATTGTCATTGTCTACATATAATTCAAATTATGCCTGTAACACTTGTTCAGACTGTGATCAGACTGGGGGGATTCCACATTGCGCTAAACTACTTAGCTGTTATTGGAAAGATGTTTGATGACTCTGGCTTAGAAGATCTCCTCATAGAGGCCAACACATATGGTAGCAGCACGGCTGCTGCTCTACTTAAAGGGAAGTCATATAATCGAGGAGTGAGGGCTCACAAATTGGTTATGGAAGCGCTGCTGCGATTACAATGGCAGTCTTTTTCCAAATGGGTTCAACAAAATGGACAACATGAAGACCACATTACTCCAACAGAATTGGAGAGTCTGGATGAGAAAATTAAGATGTGCCGAAGCAGCATTGACGACTTAGACGCACTGCAATACAATTTCAAAGAGGTGTGTATGTAAGTGAATAAATTGCAACAGCTGTTCAAATCCTTTAAAGTTGAGTCAAGCTCGAAATCACACCTGTTCGCATTTTGGAACTCATATATTCATATGGTAGAGCTGCTGCTTGGATTCATAAGAGCTGAGAGAACTGGAGATTGGCAGGCACACCTATCTGCTACTGCTGCTATGGCGCCATATTTCTACAGCATGGACAGAACCAATTATGCAAGATGGCTGCCAACATATCTTGCGGACATGAAGATGCTTCCAAGTACACATCCCCATGTACATGAACAATTCTTGAATGGAAATCATTCCGTAAGTCGCTCAGACCATCCATTCAATCAAGTGTGGACAGATATAGCCTTAGAGCAATCGATTAATTTGGATTCCAAAAAGCGAGGTGGTATTATTGGAATAACACAAAAGCCAGGATCTCTGGAGAGGTGGTTTTTAACTAGCCACGAGAGGGCAGCCATAACAACGGTCACAAAGCAAATGTGTGGGTTACAAGATAGTCACATGTTTGGAGTACATAAGGAAATGGGGACTAATCGAATGAACAGGGATGAAACCGATATGCAGAAGATACTTTCGATGTTCTCATCAGATATAATGACCAATCCCTTTAATATTGCGGAAAACGACGACAGCGAGTGTCTTCCGCTTGTAAACATTGCAACTGGCGTGGTATTGCCTAGTGAAATCGCCAAGAGACTTGTTTCCGCCTGTGACATTGGTAAGGAGATTATGGAAAATTTTGTTCAGGAGCGGCTGGACACTAACACGAGAAGCTTTTGGGACACGTTGCCACACTTAAAACTTAAAACATTTGCCAGCCTAGCACAGAAGAAAAAACTCAAAACAAATGATGAAAAAATTCACAATGTGAGATCTGACCGCGAACTATTTGGTCGATTAATTATTGCCGCAAGGTCCAGAGATGTTGATTTAAAACTAGTGATGACGTATGAACTGTCTGCTGTTCCACTATCATTGTCACATACGGATGGGACTCTAAGAAAGAATGTGAAAAGTGTTTTGTTTAGTGAACTAGAAAAGGAAGTAAATGTTGATGGACGGCTTCCACCTGTTGACAAGACAGGCGCAACAGCTTATGTAGTAGATGGCATGGCAATTGTGCAAATGGTTAAAACTGGAGGTACGTCTACATTTGGAGAATTGGCTGATAAATACTGGCACATCTTTACAGTTCCACTGAATCAAGAAGACTGCAACAGAGTAGATATAGTTTTTGACAGATATGATAGACTGGAATCTCTTAAAGCGGAAGAGCGGCTAAAACGTGAGTCATCAACAGCATTGGAAGTAAAGATTGCTGGAGAAAATACTCCCGTTCCAAAGCAATGGGCCAAGTACATCAGCAATCCAAGCAACAAAAGTAACCTGGTTGCATTTCTCAGCAAGCGGTGGCGTGATACTGGTCCAAATATGCTATCTGCCGACAATTGCGTCATTCTTGCTGGTGGCTTTAACGATGGAATGGATGTTGTTGTCATCTCAGCGAACAATTCGTCGTATTTGGAAGAACTTCGATCAGATCACGAGGAAGCAGATACGCGTATGATGTTGCACGCGCTACACGCTTCAAAAGACCACATGCGTGTTGTTATACAGTCTCCTGATTCAGACGTGGCAGTACTTAGTATATATACGTATCGTTCGCTTCACTGTTCTGAACTATGGTTCCGTACGGGCACAAAGGACAAATTGCGATACATACCAATACATACAGTTGCTCAAGTAGTGTGCACAGCTATCTGTCTGTCTTTGCCTGGGTTTCATTCTCTTACAGGTTGTGATAGCACTAGTGCATTATTTGGAGTCGCTAAGAGAAAAGCATTCAATCTCTTAAAGTCATCTGAATGTCATCAGCTTAGCTTAGCCCAACTCGGCGAACATGTTGACTTATCATCGAATACTGCAATTCTATGTGAGAAATTTGTCTGTGAGTTGTATACCACCAGGGATGTGGGAAAGACAGCTGATGAAACCCGTTATTGGCTCTTTTGTCAAAAGAGACAAAGAAATGAAAATCTTCCACCTACATCGAATAGTCTAAAGCATAACACCGAAAGGGCCAATTTTCAAGCTCTTGTTTGGAGACGTTCATTGCAAGCTGTTCAGAATCTTCCATCTCCAAATGGACATGGCTGGAGTATAGTGGATGGTCTACTCAAGCCTGTTCTAATGTCAAAGGATCCTGCTCCATTTGGATTAATTGAACTCACATCATGTAGATGTCAAAAGTCTGCCTGCAAAAGAACAGATCTCTGTCAATGCAAGGCTAACAATCTACTCTGCACTGAAGCATGCCTTTGTATGGGAGGTGAAATGTGGGACAATGTTCAGCATACAATTGTCGAAGATGACTCTGACACGGATGAGTAACATTCTCTCATTTGCTCACGTGATAAATATGTCCTGCCAGCTTGTGTAGACATGCACTGCATGTCAGTTAAAAGTTTAATTATGATAAATGTAGAAAATATGGGCATTGTTGTAGCTAAGGTATTGCTAGTCACAAGAAGACCTAAGTGCCCCAATATGTACAAAGCAACATACGGGTGTCTTAAACGAGGTTGATTATGTATAAATCTGCGATATACGATAACTCCTTTCCATTTTGGTTAAGATTGTATTGATATAACATGCGCTTAAGTTTGTGAAAAATTTACCATTGTGAAAAATCGTTTGAGAGCTACATTCAACACCTATTGTAAATGGGCTTCTCACGGGTTAGTGATACCACAATTTTCTTGTGCAACACGGCTCAGAATATACCCAAGACATCGGTCTAGCATAATATAGAGACAAACCTTCTGAATACTGGGTGTGCTACGAAACCATTCTTCTAGACCCCTTTTGAAAATTTGCTCCCGGACTAATAATGGAGACATTCAACACCGGCAACAACATCGTTTAGCAGCACCTATCGGTATTAATTAATTCCTAGTAGAAACATAAAAACTCCCGCAACGGTTCCATCCGCACATGATGCGGGTGAAATAATATCTCCCATAAGCCCCACCTCCCGCAATAACAACAGAGTTGGCATTCACCAGCATGGAAAACTGGAATGCGCCCACTTCACTTTAACATTGGCGTCATACAGCAGCCCGGACATCCCGACAACAACATTATCATCAACAAACAACAGCCAACAAATCTCCTGCACACACCTTCTTATCTAGTTATGGGAGAACTGATCATGTAGATAAATGGATTATACTACAGCCATCTACAGTACGCGTCATGGGGGAAACGTCTGTCCGATGGACCTCTCCTCTCCCGTGACGTCGTACGGGAACAGCCAAAACTACTTACATCATTTACACGTAATAACAGTAAATATTATTAAGAGAGCAAGATGCCCACATTGTCGTCAGTCAGGAGTGGAATTTTACCACCGAAAAGTTGAATTTGATAATAAATTGATCAAAGTTACGACAACATCCGACAGGTCATCAGCACTCTAAAGGTAGCTCTGTCCCGCCCCCGGGCTCGGCCATTACAGAGCGAAATACCATCAAGGTTCGATAAAGTTGACATCACGCCGACCCCCCCCCCCCCCACACACATATGGCGGCAATAAAAGTGTCACCTTCACCACAGCGCTGGTATCATCCACAGATAACCAGCCACGCATATCAAACTCAAATCACCACCATGTCAGAAACACAGACACTCAGGTTGACTGTATTCACAATCTCCAAACGATAGCATTGTAAATCATAACACTGTGTGCACTCATTTTCCAATCTGTATTGTAATTTAACCATTATTAAGTGGTGTTAATGTGTCCCGTCTAGGCAGGGGCGGAGCTAGTTCTACCCATTGACGAGAATGCTTGGCAGCCCTCCCTCTCGGAAAACACAGCTATCTTGTCGGGATCAGTAACTGTGATGCCCCACCTGAGTAGATCTGTTTAAACCACACATCAAATTACCTACAGCTTTACTGTTATATTTTTGATTAAGAACACAACTGCTCTAACGTGCTACAGATCATTAGCGCACGGGCCGATAAAGCGGCATCAAAAATCTAACAGTATAATTACAAAGAGAATTTCAAAGATTCTCCTACCTGCATTCCGGTCCACAATCGACACGGGCTGAGAACTACCTATTACAAACAAGTACAACGACGCATGTTTAAGAACCCGCGCAAAAAGGGACATTATTTTATAAAGATTCATGATATAACATATA